>JAKSZP010008042.1:0-162830 GCA_022478985.1 Massospora cicadina
TCACCATATTATTATCAATTTATGATACATTCTACACAACGCGACAAAGGCACAAGGAAATTTAATCTGTGCAGTTAAAGGTTATTGGGTTGATGGCTGATAATCAACCTAGAGTAAATTTTTACAATTTGGTTGACATCCCTTTCTGACTGCTTGAATGACCATCCGCCCTGGCGCACAGCCTGGTTGCATAGTCGCCAGTAGTGTGGGGTAACCTTTTGGGAGAGTATTCACAGATGGTGTGCCATCCATTCACATATTGAGTGGGGAGAGACTGGCTCTTAAACTTTGGGCTCTTGCCCAGTTCACGCCCCATTCTAGGGTCAGGCAACGCATGTGAATTTGCATTAGTTTAAGGAATGACTTCACTCAGATCCGCCAAGCATGGGATCTAAAGTCCAGGAGGCCCATGCCTCCTTTGTTCTTCAGTTTTGATAGGGTTTTTAGCGCTATTGGTGCCACCTTCACCTTGAACCACAGGAAGGTGCAGAGCATTGTCCTGATTTTCTTCCCTAGGTTTGGACTCATTAGCAGCACATGGATTACATACCACAACTTTGAGAAAATGAAGACATTGATTGCCTGCACTTTCTCTTTGAGGCATAGTCTGGCGTTCTTCCAGCATGCCATTCATATTGATAAGCTTGACAATACATCTTGTTCAGTTTCCAGTACCGCAGGTCCCTTATTGTTGAATAGTATCCTGAGGTATTGAATTATTTGGGAATTCATGATTGGCGTTGTGTCTTTTGGTGGGCTGGAATTTGGGGTGCTGGTCCTCATTACTGAGGTTTTTGCCAAGTTGACTTTTGTGTTCAAAGCTAGCTGGTATAGGTCTATTAGTTCCTCAGTGCCCTGGAGGTCAGTCAGTGAGCTTATGCCTACTACCATGTCATTGGTGAATGCCACTATTTTCAGTGGCGTTTGGTTTGGGTGGACTAGGCCCCAGAGCTTTGTGTCTGCTGCTGCCAACAAAATGTTGGCTGCAAAATTAAACAGTATTGGTGACATAGGGTCGCCTTGTCAGAGACCCTGTCCAACCAGAATTTTGTTAGTTACTCCATCTGCGATGATCAATTTGGTTATCAGGCCCAAGTACATGTGTTGTTATCCATGCTCAAAAAGTGTCAGGGATACCAACTGCCTTTAACACATCGTGTAGGAATGACCATGCTACTCGGTTGTATGCCTTTTCCATGTTGAGGAACATAAGATACCCCTGCTCGGTTCCCTGCGCATCCTGGAGTATGTTTTAGACTGTACCAATACTGTCCCAAATACTTTGGCCCTTGATGAATCCGTTCTGGGCCTTATGGAGCGTTCATGGTGCCGTTGCCATCAGCTATAGTTGATAATATGCGCATGAGCAGCTTATAATTGGTGTTTGATAGTGCAATCAGGCACCAGTTCTGAAGTTGGCGTCAGAGTCCCTTTTTGTACAAGAGTACAATTCAGGTCTCCTGGCCCCTGGAATTTGCTGTCCATTTCACAAACAGTAGTTAAAGAGGTCTTTAAGCTCTGGCACGATGCAGTCATGGAATGTGCTGTATATTTCTGCACAAGTATTGTCAGATCCTGATGCTTTCATTCTTGGCAACTCCTTTAGTGCCCGCTTAACTTCATCAATAGAAATTTTGGCGGATAATTTGGTGGCATCTTCTGGCATACAGCTCTCCAGTGCCGGCTTGGCCAGGTCAATTAGGGCATTTGTTGCCAATTCATTAATTGCTCATTGTCAGAAAAGTTTGCCATAGAATTGTTTGATCTCACGCTTGATCATTTCTGTGTCTATTGATACACCCCCTTCTGCTGTCTCCACTTCCTATATCCTAGTCTTGGTTTGGATTTTTTTGAGTGCGCCAGGCCCTCTTTGGTCATCATCCCCACTAAGCTCTGATATTGGTATGTCACATTGGTCCGTCGCTCCAAATCTTGCTTCATCATTAGGGCCCAATACCTTTTATTCATTGTTTGGTATTCACTCCACCAATCTTTGCTGTCCCACCATGTGAGCTTCAATGTCTCTAATTTAGACTTCAGCTGTTTCACAGCGGCAGTTCGCTTTTAGGTGGTCACTTTTTTGAACTTCATGCTATTGTGCTTTATCTTTGCTTTGATCTGAGTCCATCATTCCAGAGGGTCTAACTCTGGGTGGCTATCCAGATATGTGACCAGTTGATACAGTCCAGAATTGATCATTAGGTGCCATTTCCCATCCCTCAGTATGGCTGGTGCCAACTGCCATTCATGATTCCTCAGGGGTTCATCAAGATTGATATCCACTCATACAACCATGTGGTTACTTTCAGCATTTATACTGACCTCGCTGTTGGATGTCAGCAGCTTGAGATCTAATGACACTAGGATGTAATCTAGGCATGAACTGGACTGTGGGGATCCGGCGGAGTCATATAACCATTGCATCAAGTTGGCTGGGTCATTTTCCTCTTTATCAATTGTTAGACGCATCCCCAATTTGACTAGGTATTCCAGCATCTCATTGGCCTTTCTGTTGGAACGTTCTCTAGTCGGGAACATATCCTGACTCACGTTCATCCAACAATTCAGGTCTCCTGTTATTACTGTCATCACTTTATATGGCAAATTCAATAAAAATTCCCAAAATATACAGTTTTTGCGGAGCTTCAGTGGAGCATAGACCGCCGCCACTTGAATGCTCTTGCCAGTTTCCCTGTTTGTAGCAGTCGCTACCAAGCTCTTTCTGGCATGAGTTTCCTCCACGAATTCCAGGTCTATTTTCTTGTTCATTGCGATGATTGCCACATGATCCATCCAGAGGGCTTGGTAGCTTATTTGGTGGGACCACAGGTGGTTTGTTGCATCACTGTTTGGGCTCAGCACCATTTTCTTTTGATTACCAGCTTGCATTATCTGAAATAAAAATTAGGTTGATGTTATTATTAGTTTTTAAATGGTGCATCTTCCTCCTCCTTGTTTGTATGCTCACCATCCCCCAAGCATTTGTGGTCATAATCCTCATTTCCGGCTGCCTGACTCATGGGTATGAGGATTAGCGTTTTCTGGGTTATGGATTGAGTTACATACTGAGGTTTGTTTGTTGGCGGATGATGTCACCAAGGGTGGGCAGGGGTAATTGCTCAGCTTTTGGGGCCAGTTGGATAGAACTGAGATTATATTACTGTGCATTCTGTACACTGGAAAATTTGGTCACTATCCCCATCTCCATATCAATGGATAATGGGAATGGTTTTATAATTGTCTCTGGGTGCTCCATGCTCCCTACTACTGGAGCAGCGGATTCCCCCTCATCTGTTGATCAGATTCTCGCCCCTTTGGTCAATTTGTCGGCTGTTCTCAATTTTTTAGTCGGTGTCCATCAAGCCAATTTTGCCAATTTTATCACTTCAACTGATTTTTTACCTGTCTCCTCGGGCTGCTTTGCCAACAATTTTTGAGTTGATTTTGCATTCACTTTTGACTTGTCAGGTTTTTTTTAATTTATTGTCATCTTGTACCCATCCCTTCTTAGGGATTTCTTTGGGTTCGCCTTTTGTCATCATTCCTCATTGCAGATCGTCCATTTTACTTAGGATGGGTGTGGCCCCATTGGTTTGGGACCTGTTCCTTCATCCATTACGTACAATTTGGGGTTTGGATTTATGAATGGCTTGTCATCTGCCTCAGGTCACTTAGCCGCTTCGCACTCCCATGCTTCCCTATGGGCCAAGTCTAACTCTTGTTGTTGGTATTTCATGTCTGTGACCTCTGTTAAGTTACGTGGGGTCCATTTTCTGGCTTTTGGTCAAAGGAAAGTCTTGGTTCCCACCTTGGTGACCCCACTGATGGGGTCATATTAGTACTCCCAAGTGGTTTTTCCTTTGCAGTGATGGCATTGAGCCATTGTGTGGCTGGTCTGGTAGCAGAACTGGCACTCTTGCTTAGCGTCTTCTTGCTCAATGTACACTACCCTGTTTAGATCATGCGAGTGGATGAATTGGGGCAGGGCTATTTTGTTCAGCTTTATATAGGGTGCCAGTTTGTAGAGTGCTTCTACTGTCCAGGGTAGAGGCACTTTGTGATGTAGTTGCCACCAGCTTGCTGAAATTCCTTTTCTTCATAGTATGATAATCTGGTCCAGATTGCTTCATGCACCCACTTCCTTTTGCAATCAGTCAGGAGGTTTTGGAAGATTACCCACCTTACTGTTTGGTTGTAGTATCTGGTTGGCTTCATTTGCAGATAAATTCCCTTATATATGATCCCAATTTCAAGGAGTTTTTTGTGGTCCAATTCGCCTGGAATTGCTATATCAGTATACTCCCATTTGGGTACCCAGTGATGGGTGAAGTCCCCTCCTATGAGAACTTCATTGAGCTCCTGACAAATTGACATTATCATGTTGGATCACTCTTTCTCCTCAACTAAATGCAGGTGGATTTAGATAGCGTCCTTTAGGTAAACTTTTGGCGCTTGGCGGTCCATAAATCCTCCGCTGATTAACTGATGGATGTATTCAATGTAACTTCCCGCCCCATTCCAGGTGTTGTCATTGGTATATGCTGCCACTGCGCTGTACAACTTAGTTTTTGCGCTAGGTTTGGGCACATTGGGGGGGTCTTCCCCTTCAAAATCCAGCTTATTGATTCATCAAGGCTGGATCCCCAATTAAGAAATGCTTTGATTTGATGGATGCTGATACCTCAGCGATTGATGCTCTTAGCCTTTTGCACTCTGATTTTGAAGTTTTGCCACTCAAGGGCATCTGTTAGTAAGAAATTCAGTCAGTACCACTTGAGGTCAGATTCTGGGCTGCACGTTGGTTGTAGGTATTTTTGAAGGACCTCCAGTGTAACCAAACTACGCTGGCACCAGTCCTTTACTGTGACACTATTCCAGCCCCCATCTGCAAATATCTATGCCATGGCATTCAGAACCCCGCCTCACTCCATTGGAAGGCTTTGGAGGGGGTGAAACCTTCAGCGGCGTATGGGGCAGCTAGCGCCAGTTGCGGGAAGGATTGTTTCCAGTCCCAGATGGTTTCAATGCGGATCCCCGCTTTGAGCCATTCATGGCCCAGGTCCAGGGTCATTACCCCTTTCATCGCTGTTGCCGCCTGTGGTGAAATCTTGTGCTACATCCACAGTTAGGCTGACACTGGGGTGAATCCTGCTTCATCCCAGTCTTCAGCTTCAGCAATTGTTGCAACGTCACACCATATTTTCCACTTTTTAATAGGGAAATATTGGCCTCAAAGGGTTTTATGGATTGGTTTCATCACACCCAGATCCGCCCATTCATGTACTAGGTCCATACTGGCTCCCGCTCAGAACCAGTATTTCATTTCCATTGGGGTGTATCTGTTGGCGGACCAGTTACTGGCCTCTTCTGGCAATCAATCCTGGAAGGGTCCTCACTCCACCACATTTTCCTTTGTCCAGCCCGCCTTCATCAGGTCTGATGCTGTGGCCAGTGGGATTTATGTGTATGACCAGTGTTTGGCCTTGGTGGCCTTGAACCCAGCCATAATCCATGGCAGCACCTCCTCTGGGGAGAATGTGGTATTATACCATTCCAGTGCCATGTCTACTGAAATGGTATGTTGGGCCCATTTGAGGGCGGTTGAGACGTTTGGGAATTGTTTCATGTACTCATCTATTTCCATTGGATTGAGTCCTATGCTCCTGATGGCTTGAGAAGATCGCGCTGTTATACCAGCCTTGTTATATTACATTGCATTTAGAAGGTTGATGCCGGTGTCCATCCAGTCCATTGCTTCCGCTGGTTTCAGGTCTTCTTGAATTGCGGCTTTGATCAACTTGTTCTCCATGAGGATCTTCATCCATTCAATGGCGTCTTCTGTACAGACCTGCAATGCCTTGAAGAGTACTGCCATGTTAATTGAGATTTGGGTATTGAGCCAGCGTTTGGCCACTCTGGCAGAAAACTTGTGGTCCCACCAAATAGCTGCAATGGCCAGTTTGATGTCTTAGGAGACCCATTGAGTCACCGTTGAATATGGGAACTGAAAGGCCTCTCATTATTTAATTTCACAAGTGGACATGCTGCAGCATGCTAGCATGTGTGTTTTAATGGGGGTGTATTTTACAAGAGCCCTGGTCACTGACTTGACCACTGTCAGGGTTTTGGTCCCTTCTGGTAACACTTTTAATTTTTAGCTGAACTTTCCCAGGTGTCTGATCCTTCAGATTTGGTCTCTGATATTACTTTGTCCCTTCAGGGTTGGTCCCTGATGATTTGTAGTGTGCCAGCAATTCTTTCTGTGCTATTTTAGCCCCTTCATCAACTTGAAATTGTCAGGGATTGTCCCCAATGGTTCATCAGGGATCATGCCCATTGAGTTGCTCAGTTTTTAGATTGATTTTGGTCAGGGACCGTTCTCCCCCCTGACTGGTCTTTGTCAGGACTGGTCCCCAACTTATCCTTTGAGCAATTATTTCAAGTGTCATTGGTAGGTTTCTCCATATTGGCAGAAAAAAATTTTGTCATTGCCCTGTTAGTTTGGGCGGCTGATTTTTGTTGATCAAATCTGAGTCAGTTTCAGATCCATCCAATACTTTGTCCAGATTTTTTGGTTTTTCCAAGAAAATTGTTTTACCCTGTGAGGCCCCAATCCCCTCTACTGATTGAGGTTTGGTGAGGAATATCCCCAACACTGCTGTTCTCAGCATTGCTCCTCACTCCCTGAAGGTTGCTCCTTTTGGCTGATTTTCAGTGGACACCAATCCTGGGGATCAGGTTCTGTTGTCCGCGCTTATTGCAAGGGTTTTTTGTGGCCCTTAGTCAAGTTCAAGCATTTCCTCATTGTTCATTTTGCTGATTTGTTATTTGGTGTGCATTCATTATTCAGGCTGTCTCCATTATTAATCATTTGGGGGCCTTGGTCAGTGGAAATTCATGCTGCCAGTTTGTTACCTGGCGTGCACTCATTATGCGGGCCTTCTATATTATTAATTGCATGGGGGCCTTGGTCAGCTGATAGTCATCCAGACAGTTCATCCATATTGACGTACTTCTTAAGTAAATAGTAATTGGCACAAGTGAGCTGTCTGTTTCTATGTGCTTTTCACAGATGGGTGGATAGACTTACTTGCACTGGGTAGTTTGGCCATAGTGTACTGCTCAATAGGTGAAGTACTCACTGGCAGGCGAATATTCTCTCTAAACTTGATCTAGTCACTTTTAAATTAAAAGTGATGTTTGCCCCCTATTCTACCACTGGGATATCCTTCCCTACCTTAGGATATGTTGGCCTATATATTATATATTTTTAAATTTATATGATGTGGGCTGGCATGAGGATGATACCACACCAATTAATGGGAAATTGGATTATGGGAAAGGATGATAAAACCTGGAAAACCTCCACATGCGGCGCTCTGATAGGCCAGGAGCTCTATGAACCACCTTGCTATTCTCTATCTTGGTTTGGGGTATTGATACGTAATGCCAACACAGTTATAATCATCCCCTACCCAAAATAATATGTTAGCTTGACTATTTATTATCCATTTATTTTTAAAAATAAATACTTTGTTTAGATTTTTCTTATTATGACTTTAAAAGACCTGTTTAAGTTGTTTCCCTAATTTATAAAATATCTGTGCTAAGTTAGGTTGAATTTGGTTCAGTAGTTTAAAAAATGATATTTATATATATATATATATACATAATGTTTTATTGCACTTTTCTTTAACTCACTGTCATATTTGTCTGTCTGTATATCTGTCTGTAATAAAATCTTGCAATTAATTTTTAATTACCTTTTATACTAGCTAGAGGTTTTTAAATTTGGCACACTTATGTATCTCCAATGACAATAAATAATCCATAAAAAGTTTTAATTTTCATGTTCAAAATAAAAAGTTTTATATGTAACTAGCCAATTTACCCATGCTTTGCTATGGTGTCTAAAATTTCAGATTTTCAATTTATTAATTTAGATTTTGTATTATAGATAAACAAGACCACTCAGCCAAATCTAATTGCTCAATCAAATCAACTAAAAATCACCAACCACTCAGCTAAACCTAACTGAACTTATCAAATCAACCTTTAACTGATCATCCCTCAAAACTAAACTGTGTCCTATTGATTCGAACAAAAGCTATCAGCCACTCAGCCAAACAAAAAAAACCTATCAAATTAATCTTCAACCCATGGGGCTAGGAAGTGAGATTTGTGCGCCGCTTTTTGGGGTTATCCTTTTAAGCTTGGGGTGCTGTTTTGGGAGTTTTTGTGCTGTTTAGTTTATATATGACATCATGTTTTAAGTTGCTAATAGCCATGCTAAGCCTAAATTGTTAGTTAAAATATGACGTTATATTTTAATTTAAGTTACTAATAGCGGTTCTAAGCCTAAATTGTTGGTTATTTTAGTTATTGGGTTGGTTTTAAATTTTTATATATTTTGTATACACTCTATTCAGTGATTCAAATCTATAAATTGGTGGGTAATTTTGGCTAGCAAGTTGATTTTAAATCTTTAAATAAATTTTATATATAATCTATTAAGTGAATCAAATCTATCATGAAACTAAGCTAAAACTGATTCCAATCAGAATTTTAGAAAAGCATTAAGTAAATAGAGATGCTATATTCATCAAATCTATCACAAATCAAAGCTGAAAATGATTTCAATCAGAATTTTAAACAAGAATTAAATAAATAGAACAAGCTATATTCAAAGGCAAATTCAAGCAAGATAATTATTTAAGCTCACTTCAGTTTGAGTCTCTTGCTACTAGTTAAAGTTGAGTCAGTTTTTTGGTTTATTTCTCAAGATATACCGTGTAAATACAAGGTGAGATGACTATAACTTATTGAAACTTTACTAACAACCTAAACTAATAGATTTATTATTCTGTTATCAATATCAACAAAAATTTTATTTCAAAGGTAATTAATTTTTAGTTATTATGAGGTTAAAATTCCTAGGAACTTTGGGTAGGGGATGACTATGACTGTGTCAGCATTGCGCACCAATGCCCCAAACCAAGATAGCAAATAGCAAGGCGGTCCATGGAGTTCCTGGCCTATCATACGCCACACATGGAGGTTTTCTGGGTTTTATCCTCCTTTCCCATTAATTTGAATCCCCTTCATCCTTCATTGGTGTGGTATTGTCACCAGGTCAGCCCACCTCAAATAAAAAAAGGTTAAAATTCCTTAAATTCACTTTTATAGATTCAAAGCTTACATGTTGCCAATTGGATCTCAAGATTTTTTTAGCAGAGCAACTTGAATTCATACAATCTAGTTTTACTACCCACCTTTCTTGCAAAATAACAGCCATTTGGAGATATATGGAGTAATAAAGGTTTGGTAAAATTAATTTTCTAATTCTATAATACTTTTTATTAATTCTATAGATAATTTGACATCAAATAATTTAATTTAATTATTATATAAAGGTATTTAAACTTACCCATGAATTATAACCAATAAAACACATAATTTAAGCTCCACTGATGAGCTTGACATTAGTTATTGATGTATATTTTTTTAGTACTAGATGGTCCCAAGTTATTGATGTATATTGATTCCATAAAGCTTTTGATATTAACACATAAATAGCTAACATATTTTTAGGTAAGCATATCTGCTTTTAATATATAGATAGCCTCTGTATTATAATATGTAAATATTTCAAAGCACTAATTATTTTAGGGATGATACACCCACTTAAACTACATAACTATAATTTTAACTCAAAGATAAGCATTTTAATAGTTTTTAGTCATTATGGTAAATTATTTACTGTTGTTTTCACTACCCGCATAAATTACAGAAAAATATTGGCTAGATTGTTGTTTCAATATCCCCACTTAATTTTCAGAATTATAATTTCAACTCAAAGGTAAGCTTTTTTAGTTTTTGATTATTTATGATTTAGAAAAAAGATTCTCTAAATAGATGTTTTCATTACCCTCATTTAATTCCAGAATTATAATTTTAGTATGAAGGTAAGCACAATTTAGTCTTTTGTTATTTAAGATTTAGTAAAAAAAATCTCTAGATAGATGTTTTCATTACCCTCACTTAATCTACAGAACTATAATTTCACTACAAAGTTAAGTAATTTTTAGTTTTTAGGCAATTAAGATTTAGGGAAACATTTACTGGATTGTTGTTTTAATTATCCCCACTTAAATTGCAGAATTGTACTTCTAATGCAAAGTAAGCACTTTTTAGTTTTTGGTTATTTAGAAGAAATATTCACTAAATATTTTTTTATTAGTTTTGCAGTAAAAAGCAAATTTAGTTAATGGTTTTTTAGATTTTTGATCCCAGTGTTTTTCTTAAATTTAGGGAGCTGTATTGAGCTTATTTTAAGGTAAGCTGTTTATTGGTTTTACTTATTTTTTACTATCTAGAGCTATTAGTTATTAAATTTAATAGAAGTTTGTTTTCAGTTTAATCATCTATGATCTAAATTGTTCATTTTTATCTTTTTGAGGTAAGGTTTTTAATGAGTATATTTATTTTTCACTAGATGTTTGTTTCTAGCATGATTATCTGCAATCATCTGAAATGATTGCAAACATCTTTTTAAGGTGAATTTTGCTCCTTATTTGGTAATATTTTTAGTAAATTTTTTGATCTTGATTTCAGCATAAAAGATTGTAATTTTCTGTGTTTACTAACATCATCAGAATAAGTTTTTAATATTTTTATTTGATCTAATATAAAGTAGTATTTTGCTGATTTTAATTTAACCATAAGCTGTTACCATCCTAAATATTTGCTTATATCATTATCAAGGTAAGTTTCTGATTCTTTCTAATTGATCTACTATAATATATCAATATATGAATTGCTTATTTTGAGCAGTGATAGATTGGTGGAAAATTAAAATTATGTTTAGTTTTCTTTAGGTTTTAGTAGTCTAACAATTTAATCAGTATAATAGTTATAAATTTTAAGAAATAAACATGGCTATCTATAGTTTATAATCCAATATTTTATCTTAATTTGCTCCAGATTCTAGTTATATTCTATTTATCTGATCAATTTAATAATTATAAATTTTAAAAATATTGCCTCTATTATATTATGACTATATTAAAGTGTTTGCTCCTTTTAATGTTTGCTTATCCTGATATCTATTTCTTTTGTTTCTACTATACATCACCTAATTAAAATAACCTTGAGTAATTATATTTTAATATGCACTAAAGCACTTAGTCTTATTGATATACTCAGTTTGCTTGAGTTTGTGAGCTTAAATTATATTATGGAGTTTTTATTTGAAGTTATACTACTATTTTCACAGCCACTAGGGCAACAGCAAAGCTGTTAGTCTGAGTGGCACAAATGATATTTTTATGGTATTATACCATACTATCATAAGCATTTTGAACCTTAGAGCATTGCTCAGAGTTATATTTATTAGTAATCAGTTAGATCATATGCCACGAGGGCAACAGCAAAGATGATAATCCAAGTGGCACAATTGATAGTTTTTTAAGGTAAATGAGGCTCAGAGCATAGCTATGGCACAGATACTGAAAAGAGGTCACCAGCATAGCTGGTGGCCAAATGGAGGCTGTGCCAATGAGAGCTCATCAAATAACACTAAACTGCTACCCAAAACATCTCTTTATACTTAAAATCATTGAGTATGTGACATATCTTCCAACCTACTAAATCAACATCTATTTAACTTGCCAAAAGTATTTTATTAATTAGGTGAACCAAATTAGGCAGGTTTTTAAAATATATAATCCTAACATCCAGATACCTGTGCTTCACTATAGTATTTAGTTTATCAGATGATGATAAGCTCACATTGTAGACTATAAACTGTGCCAGCACTAATCTTGAGCCACTCAGACTAACAGCTTTGCTGTTACCCTCATAGCTGGTGAGCTGATTATCCTAACTACTTAATCTACTTAAACTCTAATATTGATTTTTGTTGAGTTTCAGGTGAGCAATTTGGTGAATTATTAGATAATATTCGCCAATTATCACCCACTCACCCAAATAGATTGACCCTATCAGACTCGAAGGTTTTAGATGTCAGTCAGTCAGTACATAGGTACATCAGTACATCAGTGAAATTTTTTTAAGTAGATAATAAAAGTGTGTATGTGTGCATGATGCTCAGCCAAAACCACAGCATGTAGAGTCTTAAATTTGGATATAGGTGGATGGGAAGAAGTCCATATGAGCCTCAAAGCCAGATTTTGAATTTTATAATTAAACAAAAAGTTTTATCTGTGTCAGACATTCACCTTTTTGACTTAGGAGAAAGAATGTTGGAGGTATGAGTGCTCCCAAATCTGCTACCATGATTGGCCCATCTTTTACCCAATCTTCAAATAATATTGTGGTTATCAATGATATGTGAACCAATGGCGAAAAGACCTTGGTGGATTCTTGGTGGAATCCTGACTATAGGAAAAATAAGGATTATAACCAAAATTGGCATAATAAGGTAAGAACTGATAATAAGAAATTCTCTGACTTCTTGACTGAATTTGAGGTGTTCATTACCACATGAATCTGAACACCTCTGAGGTGCAAAGATTTTACTCAACAATGATGGGGTAAAAATTAACAAATCATTACCATGCAAATCTGGCTGCCTCCAAGGTGTAAAGATATTACTTGACAATTATAGGGTAAACATTAACCAATTATTACCACCCAAGTATGACCACCGCCAAGGTGAGAAGATTTTACTTGCTGGTGATTGGATACAATTCATCAAATCACTATCATATGGGTTAGTTTTGCCTCAAAAAAATTTTATCTTTGATCTGATAGGCCAAAAGCCTATATTTCCTAATTTGGAGGACTCAGCTTTATATACTTTTGCCTTGAATACCCTGGTCTCAAAATCTGAGCTAGTTTAAATAGGAAAAACTAGTATTGAGAAAAGGACCTTCTTTTGGTTTTGCCCAGCTTAATAATAAAAAACATAAAAAACTTTAAAAAAGCAATATTCTATACTTTTATTAAAAAGTAAGATTCTCACTTTGATAAGAATATTTGTGGCATCCATCGGTGGATCCCACAAACTGGTGCTCACTACAGGGTTTGAATCCCCAGAATAATTTGATAAGTATTAAAAAAGCAAAGGAGGCTGTAAACATAAGCATCTCTCCTGAATCCTGATTAGTTGCTCTTGAAAAGCAACTAGCTAGCTTTTTTTTCCATCCCAAAAGCTAGAGCAACGGCCTACTGAACCGCTGGGAGTGAGGCCACCTATGCCTATCCTCTCTGAAAAACCTGCTTCTTTGGTGCAACGTAAAGTGGAGATCCCTACTGTGGGTTCTCTTTCAACTCAGCCAACAAGTGCGCATCCTAAGGGTATATCCTCCAGAACTACTGGGGTTGTGAAAATGCCAGATAAAGCAAAGCTAAATACCCAACCCCTCATGGCAGTCTCCCCCACTTCAATTACAACCTTGCCCATGGTTGAGAATACCTTTGAGGCTGACTCTGAGGGGGTTTATGATGATGCTGGGTATTACTTATTGGGAGCTCCCGCGGAAGTGGAGGTCCTTGATTGCCTAAACGCCAAAGGAGTAGATGAAACCACCATACCTGAGGATACTTACCTCCGCCAAGTTATAGGTTATATGGAAACTATTGACACAGCCAGAAATGATGATCAGCTTCTATCAAGTCTAATTAACCTTTACAGCGAGGACATACCATTATTTTTAGGGATGATGGGGTATTACCATCAGTTCATCCCTAAGTTTGCCTAACTCAGCGAGCCCCTTGTTTGCTTACTAAAAAAGAATATCCCTTTTCAATGGGGCACTGAACAGAAGGCCGCCTATGAAATAATGAAGTTGCTTCAAGAACAGCCTATCCTAAGGCATCCTGATTATGGAAAACCATTTATTTTGTTTACAGATGCTTCAGACTACGCCGTTAGGGCCATCCTAGCCCAACTGGATGAAAAAGGGGTAGATCATCCTGTCTCATATTTTAGTAAAATGCTATCAAAGGCAGAATGCAACTATAGTGTTACCAAGAAGGAGTGTCTTGCCATTCTACTCGCAGTGAAGCATTACCGCCCTTTCTTGTATGGGACCTCTTTCACTGTGATCATGGACCACGCATCTTTAAAATGGTTGCAAAACATGAAGGACCCTACGGGGCGCTTAGCTCGCTGGGCTCTAAAGCTCCAGCATTATGATATGAAGATCAAACACCACGCTGGAACCTGCCACCTGAATGTTGATGGGTTAACTCAGCTGCCCATCCTCCACCTAGATAACAGTGAAGCGGAGCGGCTGTATGAACTTCTAATGACCCCAAACGACTGGGAAGATGAGGATGAGCCTGTACAGAGGATGTTGGCCCAGCACTCCCATAACACAAAAGTAGAAAGCAGAAAATTGTATAAACAAGTGGGGGCGAAATGGTTGCCTTACCTATGACCCTCAGAACGTGTACCTGTCATCTTGGAAGCTCATACAACTTTAGGCCATGGAGGAGTAAAGAAAACCTATGAGTGGATCAAGGATTGGTATTTTTGGGAGGGAATTATGGAGGCCATTGTTGAAGTCTTGGATGCTTGCCTTACATGTAAAAAGCAGTCTTGATTCAAGACTAGATACCAATATCAGCCAACTACCCCACAACAGCCATTCCATACCATGAGCTTGGATGTAGTAGGGCCGCTTCCTCAAACCACCGGTGGAAACAGATATATTTTGGTAGGCATTGACCACTTCATGAAGTGGGTTGAAGCTGTGGCGCTGCCAGCCCAAACTGCTAAGGCCACTGCCACCTTTCTTCATCAAAATATTTTCACTTGACATGGGTGCCCTCAAGTACTACTCTGTGATAACGGGAAAAATTTTACATCCAGAGTAGTCAAAATCTTAGCTGCTTCCATGGGAGCCCAGCAACTGTTCTCAGCTCCATATAACCCATCAACCAATGGTACAGTGGAGCGAGAAAATGGTACTCTGGTTTCTATTTTATGGAAAATGGCTTCATCTGATCCCCTTCATTGGGATCATTATCTCCTAAGCACGCTTATGGCTTACAGAATTAGCTATCACCAGATTTTAAAAATGTCCCCTTTCCAAGTTTTGTATGGCAGGGAACCAGGCATACCTGCTCTTTTAGCTAAGGATATCTTCTCTAGAGGAGAGGAACCTGAGAAAGCCATGCAAAGGTTAGCTAACTGCATCATTCAGCTTCAATCAGAGGCTATGACCAACCTAGCAAAAATGGTTACTAAAGAAGGCCAAGCTGCCAATGAGCTCTGAGCTCCTCTACCTTCTTTCCAAGTGTCAGATATGGTTTTATATTACCACAATTGCATAACTCCCCATAGTGGCAAACTTGGATCAATCTGGGAGGGGCCATTTACTATCACATATAAGAGAGGAAATGAGTATTCTATCAAATCTTTGGCTACAGAAATTATCATAAACAGGGTACATGGCCACTTCCTATGACCCTACACCCCTCCCAACATTCTTGAGGGGGATAATGTCATACATTCACCTTCTCAATTTAGGAGAAAGAATGTTGGAGGTATGAGTGCTCCTAAATCTGCTACCATGATTGGCCCATCTCCTACCCAATCTTCAAATAATATTGTGGTTATCAACAATATGAGTACCAATGGTGAAAAGACCTTGGTGGAATCCTGACTATCAGAAAAATAAGGATTATAACCAAAATTGGTGTAATAAGGTAAGAAATGATAATAGGAATTCTTTTGACTTCTCAGCCAAATTTGAGGTGTTCATTACCATATGAATCTGACCACCTCTGAGGTGTGAAGATTTTACTTGATGATGATAGGGTAAAAATTAACAAATCATTACCACACAA
Source organism: Massospora cicadina (assembly GCA_022478985.1). Classification (NCBI taxonomy): domain Eukaryota; kingdom Fungi; phylum Entomophthoromycota; class Entomophthoromycetes; order Entomophthorales; family Entomophthoraceae; genus Massospora; species Massospora cicadina. The sequence continues at coordinate 15,820 of JAKSZP010008042.1, forward strand.
ATCTGACCACCTCCAAGGTGCAAAGATTTTACTCAACAATTATAGGATAAAAATTAATAAATCATTACTACACAAATCTGACCACCTCCAAGGTGCGAAGATATTACTTGATGATGATAGGGTAAACATTAACCAATTATTACCACCCAAGTATGACCACCGCCAAGGTGAGAAGATTTTACTTGCTGGTGATTGGATACAATTCATCAAATTGCTATCACATGGGTCAGTTTTGCCTCAAAAAAATTTATCTTTGATCTGATAGGCCAAAAGCCTATATTTCCTAATTTGGAGGACTCAGCTTTATATACTTTTGCCTTGAATACCCCTGGTCTCAAAATCTGAGCTAGTTTAAATAGGAAAAACTAGTATTGAGAAAAGGACCTTCTTTTGGTTTTTCCCAGCTTAATAATAAAAAATATAAAAAACTTTAAAAAAGCAATATTCTATACTTTTATTAAAAAGTAAGATTCTCACTTTGATAAGAATATTTGTGGCATCCATCGGTGGATCCCACAATCTGTAAGTGAAATGCTATACATTTTCATGATATTTGGTATATTATTATGGCTGAGCAATTTTGATATTCAGTTGATTCAAAATTTTCAAGTTTATCTTCCAGGCTAGCTAAAGCTTTGAAATTTAACATATTTATGTATCTCCCATTGCAATACAATAATCTGTTAGAAAAATTATGAAAAGTGTGATTTTTTCACTTAAAAATGAAAAAGCTACTTGTTACATATAGAGATGTTTTTGGTTAGCAGTTTGGTGGTATTTAATTGATCCGATAGTTCTAACTTTAATTGGCTGAGTGGTTGGTGCTCTTTGGTCAATTTGATAGATCCAATAGTTTTAGGTAAGTGGTGGTGGTAAATTATTGATTTAATATTTAAACTGGATTAGCCAAGTGTTGGTGAATTTTAGTTGAATTGATAAAGCTCAATTCTACTTGGCCAAGGAGTTGGTGAAAATCGGTTGTTCCTTTATTTAATAGGTGCTGGCTGATTTGGGACCACCTAGTGCTAAAAAAATAGGTGTTGGCTGATTAATTAGCTGGGTTTTGCTTGATCTATTAGGTTCTTTGGCTTTGTCAAGTAGTTTGATGGTATTGGAGCAATTCGGTAAATTCATTTGGGTTTGGCTAAGTGATTGGTGGTTTGTGATTGATTTGATAAGTTTAACTGTATTGGGTAAGCGGTTGGTGATTAATCAGTTTGATATGTTCAATGATAATAAGTAAGCGATTTCGTGCTATCTATAATATATAACCTAAATTAATCAGTTCAAATCGGCTGATAAATAAACCCGAGCAATGCTGGGTAGCTCCGCTAGTTATAAACAAAGCTGAGTAGGGGATGATTTATGACTATGTTGGCATCGCGCACCAATGCCCCGAACCAAGATAGCGAATAGCAAGGTGCTCCATGGAATTCCTGGCCTATGAGAACGCTGCACACGGAGGTTTACCGAGATTTATCCTCCATTCCCATTGATTCCAATTTTCCATTTCCCCATTAATCTATACGTATCATCCCCAAGTCGCCCATCTCGAATAAATAAAATAAAAAATTGTTATTAAAATATTAATAAAACACTTCACTGACTAACTGACGTACTGATTAACTTCTGAAACCTTCGAGTCTGATAGGTTCAATTTATTCCGGCGAGTAGGTGAGAATTGGTGAATATTGTCGAATCTGAAATTATCGAGTCTGATAGGTTCTATCTATTTAGGAGTGGTGAGAATTGGTAAATATTATCGAATAATTTACCAAATTGCTCACCCGAAACTAAACAAAATTCAGTGTTAGAGTTTTAAGTAATTATTATAGTTTAAGTAAATTTAGGATAAACAGCTCACCAGCCACGAGGGCAACAGCGGAGCGGAGTCCTTGTGGCTCAAGCGTAGTGCTGGCACAGCCTTTAAGCTGTCAGTGCGAGCTCATAAACCCGAGCAACGCTGGGTAACTCCGCTTGTAAAAATATAAAACTTAAACTCATATTAGTTCTACGAGCATACTTGTTTTTAATTGGCTTGTTAGCTTATTATTTTATATAAAATTAACTATTGAGCACTGTCTTCATATAAATAAGTCTTAATTTTTGCTAGGTAAGTAGTTTTAGTTAGAGGAGGTTCCGCTGATGGTGATCGAGGATAGGAAACATCATACTGAGCTCATCAAATTCAGATTGACGAGGAAGGGTGTGTGCGGTAGTATCCTGGAGCTGGTTGAGAGCTATGGGTTTAGTAGGGGCAATCTTTTCAGCTTCTTTTGGCATAACTAAAGAACGGAGTTCGCAACAAACTGCAGGTAAGCTTGGATCAATTAAGAAGAAAAAAAGTTGAGGAGGCCTTGGGTTGAGGCTGAGAACCACTGGATTGTCTGACTAGGATTGGAGTACATGTTCATATACGGGTGTAGGCAGATGGCGACAAAGTATGGTACGATAGTAATAAGTGGCATCAGTGGATATAGCGCAAGCCTGCTAATCATACGGCGTTGTTCTCGTATGGTACTTGCGCTGTCACGGCGGGAGTTCAAAGGTATGTCCATATAACTTCCCATAGTTTTTCTTAGTTGTAGAGTCGTGGCTGAGAAAACAAACAGACAATACACGATCAGAATTGCCTGAGGAAGACCTTGAGTCAGAAGAAGCACCCCAAGGGAAAGAGGAAAGTTGTACGCGGTAAAGAAGGGACATACATCACTGTATTTAAACACTATACATGTGGTTGGAATCATCAACACGAGTGCTATAATAAACACACCGGCCAAGTACACTCGAATGGTTCGCACCAAAGCCGGCCTACGTAACAGAAAGACGAGATGTAAATTCATTGCCATAATGCTCACTATCAGCAGGGAGACATAGTTGCAATAAGATATAATCCCGTTGGTCACCTGACACGCTGTATAGCTATCGTTAAAATCTAAATGCAAGGGCAAATGCGTTCCCACATCCGCCAGCCCAATCCAAAGGTATAATCGGAACGACAGTCGCTTCGCACTCGGCAGCCGCAATCGCTGCGTTATGAAGATGAACAAGGCTAGAAGAAATCCCATGCATGCTGACACTGCATTAATTGGCTTAAACACTCGTGAATTGTCCTTCAGTGAAAATGACATGCCGGCTGCAACTCAACCTCAACGTAATATATTTAACTCCATCCCCTTCAAACCTCATTTAAAACATGTAGCCCCCACCAATCAACACGCTTCATTCATCTAATCATCATCATCTCGTTTTCAAATTTCCCATCCCAGGTATCCTCAATATTGATTCGCTCGTTTTAGTCCACTACGTCTCCCAGCGCCACAGACTGTGGGTAACAATCCTTAAACCATGTAAAGCCTTCAACAAAACCATATCGCAACTAAAGGTTCTTTACAATTTTGTTAAGTATGTTAAATTCAGGTTCAAGTTTGTCCCTCGCGGCTAATTTTGCCATTATGTTGATCAATGTTCAAAATCCATGAAAAATATACTAGAAATACAAGAATATGTGGTGGGTTGCGCCTAGGGGGATATCATACATGTTTATCATGTCTCATATTATCCAAACAGTTTAGAGGTTTGTCGACTTGCAACCTGTATAAACTACAAATTTGTAAGCGCTTTGGTGCTCAAATCATCACATGACAGATCTAATGGTATTTCATATATTCCTACCCTGTAACTTTGTTCAATTGGTTGATTTTAATTTGCTGGATGAAACTATGTTTATAAATCATTAAGCATGAGAATTAATAATCCAATTGATTATTTTATAACTCATTATAAGGTATGCATTCCTAAAATGATAATAAAATATGTATTTAGCTGTTAAAAAGCTATCTATTTAGATATATTAGGCTAACAGTCAAATTGATTAGCATACTAAGAATGAGATAAAGTTGATCAATGGTAAATACAAGCACCAGGTGTAGTTGCATACACCTGTAACTACAAGCTAAGGTAGAGTAAAATACTATAACTGGTTTAAAACTGGTTCTAACTAGGATAAGTATTGTTTGCTCTATCACTCTTATCATTATTTAATTAGTAATATAAAGTTAAAAAAGATTTGAGTAGTTATCATCAGGGTAGTTCCTGTTAGTGCTGACTCTTTTAAAAAAGTATGGTATATATATCAGAAAATATATACTATATTACTTTCATAGAAATAAATAAATATATCTATATATTATAAGATACTATTTGATTATATTAAAGAGCAAAAGATATAGTCTAATTCCCATATATTATTTCATAGAAATAATAATATAATTTAATTTATACTAAATCTATAGTATTATTCTGAAACTAAAAGAAATTTGTTGCTCTTCAAATTATAACTAAAATAGCTATAATTATAATAAATTACTCATGAGGCAAGTACTAACTTAAAGTATAAAGTAAAATAAAAGCAGAGATTTAAAGTATAGTACTTATCACTAACTTGTATTGGCAAAATTTATTCTGAATCTATAGATAGAAAGGTTTTCTTACTATCTTTAAATTATAGGTATTTTATATTCTAAATTATTACTAACTAAAAAAAACTAAAATATTTTCACATAGTTCAACCTTGGGACAGATTTACTATGCCAAAATATAATGACTCAGAATTTTATATATTAATAGATCATATTAGCAGATATTTATACCTCTAATAGCTAGATTATATTTCTTAAATGTGCTGTTAAATAGGGTATCACAGTCTCCTTGATTTTTTAGTAATCCTAATCATGATACCTTTTTTATAAAATAAAAGTTCAAAAATATATTAATATAATAAATATGAGACTAGATTTATAAGAGTTTTATAATTCTATTTTAGTTAGTATAAACTATATAAAAAGGAAACTATTAAACAGTATAATTACTACCTTGATATTTTTGAAGTAAAATTCATTTATCCTATGGTAATAATTAGTCAAGACAGTTTTTCCTTTGAGATAAAACTTTATAAACTTTGACTGATAAATATCAATTTCAACTTATTTTTAAACTTTTAATATATCTTGCTTATTTTAACTGTATAAATTTAATAACTTATGTTTTTTATGTTTTAGCATTTTTATTTTAATACTAAGCAGGATTTTTAATATCTAAATCTAAGCTCTTTAGATCTTAAGATACCTTATGTACTTTACTATTACAAAACAAATTAACTTTTCAATTAATAGTAGTAGTTAATTTCCATAACTTATAGTACAAAGCTTTCTAGCTGTATTTGACTATATACTACTTGTATCCCTATTAGTTTATTGTGTTCATATATATTGTTGAGATTTGAGACTTAACACCTGTCAAATAATGCCTATCCAACTTGATCCTGCCTAATCCAAAGCTCTCACTCATGAAGGTGATCCATTGCCTATTGGACTAGTTTATTAACTTTCTAAAAACCTGTGAAAATTAGTGCAGCAGCGTTGTATTTACAGAGCACAAGCTAAACGCACACCAAATATAAGTTAATGTATGAGGACAGTAACCTTGACCAAAATCTAATATAAAAACCTTATATATAGATATAAGGTTTTTTATTCCAACAAAACAAGAGAGCACATTGTAGTTTAAGATACAGCCAATGACCCAGGGCTCACTACTTGTATTGTTTCTAAATTGGCTCTCTTACCTTTGATAGGAAAGATCCCCTTTCCCTTGACAACACTGCCCAGATATCCTACAACTACCATAATTTCATTTGTGCTTTCCATAGTTCCTAAGAAGAACCTTCAAATGGAAGACTAAAATAAAATATCCAAATTGGGTCATAAAGCAAAAATTAAGGCTTGAGGCATTTTCATAAAAAATGAAATATGTCAGATTTAGTTGAATTACTGATGGATGGCCATAATAATATAAAACCCTATTACCAATGATTTTATGACAGCATGGTGCAATGTAGAATAGTATGCTAACATAAGATAGAAGGCAATATAGTGATCAAGACCACAGCATTGGTAGCCAATACATTAAGGAACAAGAAACTTGCTGGCAGGATTTAGTGGTTCAATAAATAGTAAATCAATATTAGGCCACTACTTATGAAAGCATGGGCCATGAGGTGAACCAATTACTATACCAATTGTTGGGATTTTGCCCATATTCCCAATCTGCTAGATTACCAGGAATTGCTAGGGAAAAATTCCCTAAGACAAAGTGAATTTTTGAAATTGGTTGGCCTGAGTTTCAGAGTAACTATGTTTGGGGGATTTTGGAATATTCAACTGGTCATATCTATTGGGGATCAATCCAGGAAAATACTTAAGATCTCATTGGGCAGAGTTGCCAACAAAATAGGGGCATCTGATAGTGATTAACTATCAGGTGTACCAATTGGGATTAGCAGGTTTCATCACTGACTGATTAGGAATAAATAGCAAGTTGCAAGGTGAGTGGTGCTACCTGCAACTAGAAAATTGATCAGTTGGTGAGCAACCTGCCTTAATAGGTAATAAGTTCCATTATCTAAGCAGGTTGCTAGCCAAATATGGTTGGATCACTTGGATTGAGAGGAAAACGTTAGGGACACGTTTTCTGACTCTTTCTGTTTAGGTCTTGAGGATGTCCAATGATGGAATCCTAGCCAGGATGGGGAGAACTATCGCTGCTGAGATGAGGAAGGGTGATTCAATGGCAATGGCTGTCATTTCATCAAAGAGGTGTCAAATGAGGGTTAGACAGCCAAATTCCCCACTATATAATTCCCTAGGATTTACTATAATAAAAATATTACCTACAACATCATTATTATTATCGATTCAGTGTATAGTTAGACTATCAGCTCTATTGTGTTGTTCTATCTCAAGGATATTATTGCATAAGGCAATAATTGGAAGACGCTTAGAGAAAAGAGTAAAGATCTGAGTGGGGATCTAGAGAAGAAGGAGACACAATCAGGGATAGCTGCCAACTGTGTGTTGGACCATAGAGACTGTCACCAGGGAATCTCAGCGGAGATTGGGTTGGACAGGACAAGGGAACGAATTCCTACAATTACAACATTACAAGTATTTAATCAGGAATACTGGATGAGCGTTGGGCTGAAATATAAGAATTCATACTCAACTATGGATAATAGTCATCATACTATTATTGATTAATAATCCATTCTACTATACAATGCAGAAGAAGTGCATGAGGAAACTGAACCTGTGCAGTAAAAAGGTTACTAGGGTTGTTGCCAATAATAACCCAACTAAGTAAATTTTTACAAGTTGGTGCTCACTACAGGGGTAGTTGAGTTGAAGAATTTATAAGAATGTTGTACAAAGACAAGTTACGCAAACTGTGAACTGAGTTAGCCACTGTAAACCAGAATACTCTAAACTCAGCGGACCATTGGGAGTTTGCAGCCTTGGAAGAATGAGTCGCCAAGGTGGAGGAAGGGATAGATAATGTTGCAAGATTTGAAAACAGGTTACTTGGGAAAGTAACTTCATTGAAGAAGAAAGAAGGGGACCTTGTTTGAGAGGTCTTATACCTGAAAATGGAATGAGAAGCAGATTGTGTTTATTTGAGAAATTTTGGCGTGGATATAGAGTGATTGTAAAAAAGGTAGAAACTTAAAGCTCACAAATGTGCTTGTAGGCCTGATATGGCAAGTGATGCCAAAGAAAGAAGTCCTCACATGATACTTGGGAAGTCAAATACCCTAAGAAACATGCCACCCACTTTTGCTGCCATTTCAGAGATGATGCCTAAAGTCACTCCTCAAGTTAGCCAAGTGGATGAACTGAGAAAATCGGTCAGAAATAACTTTGAGGAATTTAAGGCTATGCTGAAATTGCCAATGTTCCATCAGGATAACGCCCCAGCATTTTTCTGACTGTTCAATATGATTATGTATGGCTATGGGGATCATCAAAAGGCGTTGACGGTCATAAATTGCCTAGACACTGAATGTCAGAACTTAGCGTTATCTCACCTGGAGGGAGACAGCTGTTCATATGCTGAGGCAAAGGCGGCTATCATGAAAGAGTTCAGGAGCCTGATGCGCATGTCAAAGTACAAACATGAATTTATAAGAATCCAGTTCCATAAAGACTAGTCTCTAGTTAGCTTTGTGGATCAGTTTTACCAGGAGTCACAGATACTGGTTGGAGCAAAAGTATTGGACAACTTTGATGCCAGAATCGCCTTGCAAGCGGCCCTTCAGCCCTATTGTGATTTGTATTGCATTATGTCTTCTGTGTTTGTGATGGAAATAAAACCTCACAAATAATAGATAATTTGAAGACTTTGGGAGTGACATTTGATGCCCCAAATAGAAGCTTTAAATCTAATCTGGTGCACAATCCAAATCCCATGAAGGAAAATGAAGGAGCTAAAGAGATGACCATTCAAACCATACTGGGAAATAAGCCCAAAGAAATCAGATGGTTGAATAAGAAGGAAAAGGTCTTCTACCAATATGGCGGGAAAGGACATTTTGCCATGCACTGTAAGAAGCCAAAGTATCAGATCAATGTGGTCCAGTTGGAAGAGTCAGCAGTCACCAAGGAATTGGGAAAAGGGCCTGTGGCCTAGATGGGGAACAGTCTAGAGCTGCGCATAAGCCAGTTCCTCCCAACATTATGACCAAAGAAATTGCTATCAGCGATCTGTTCATAGATGACGAGCAGGATCAGCTGTATCAAGTGGTCAATTTGGATGTAGATGCTGTGACCAGAGCCGGGGAAAAGAGAATCGACCCTGGGATAATCAAGGAAGTTGCCCAGCCATACGCCCAACAACTGGCGAACAAGATTCAAACCTCTGAGAATCCTGAAGAATTATCTGAAGTCTGATTAGATGAGGACAATTTGTCAATCCCCCTCAGCGTGATAAAGGAATTTTTCCTGATTTATCAGTGCAAATTATTAACACCCTAGATTTAGCTAATAATGCCACTATTCACTCAGTAAACACTATATTACAATACTCAGAGTGTACATATATAGACATACAAGTGAATTGAGTGAGGGTGAGGGCAATTGTTGAAAGCGGAGCACCCATCAATATTGTCTCAACCAACCTGGTAAAGAGGATGAAGATGTTGCTGGACTTGGAACATAAGAAGGAATATGGGACATCTGAGCCAAACACCACCATCCCCTGTGGAGCGTATAGCACGTTGCCACTACAATTTAGTCATTGGTGGTATCTGCACCAGCAATAGTTTTGGCCAATCAAAACTATGACATTCTGATTGAAACAGAGTTTCTATGAAAATACAGAGTTAAATGTAACTTTGAGGAAAATTGTTGACCATATTGGGTCAGACATTATCATTGGTATACCAGAAGGACGGTAAAGCTCTGCTAAGTCAGAGAAACAACTTCAATCTAATATACAATGATGGCATTGTCCCAATTTGGTACCAATTAGTTGGTAGAAAGTGACATTAAATGCCAGTGGAGATCCTAGAGAACCGGGGAATTCCGCTGAGGATCAAGAATGAGAGGACCATACTTCCAGGATTGCAGATGATAGTCGACACAGGGTTGACATTGGAGATACCTGAGCTGTTGTATGGGGAGGTTGAAAGCCCTGGAAGAAGTCCAGAGTGGAGCCTTGGGTGGCTCCTGGGATAATAATGCCAGGCTATGGATAAATTTGAATTCTCCTGGCAAATTTAAGTGAGAAACTGATGAAGATCAAGAGGAATCAGATTATCACATTTGTTCATCTGATCCCAACGGATGAATTGAGAAGATTTCACAATTTTTGGAATCTCAATGAGATGGGATTACCAGCTGGGGTAACCAAAAGTATCAACCTATTGGTTACATCAAGAGCAGCTCGCTGATCTGTTGGAAGGCCAGCAAGAGGAGGTGCTTGAACTATTCAAAAAGTATTGGGAAGTGTTTGCTCAGGACGACCATGATTTGGGATGTGCACAAGACATAATCCATAAGGTTGACACTGGGGAAAAATTGCTGATCAAGATGAGACTGATCTGATGATCAAAAGCTGCCAAAGCGGTAGTGGAGGATGAAATCAGCAAACCAGTGAAGCATGGGCTTCTAGTTCCATCAAGTCCCTGGGTGAGTCCAATTCTGATTGTGAAGAAAAAGGATGGATCCAACAGGTGGTGATTGACTACCAGAGGCTGTATAAAATATGAAGAAAGATTCATATCCCCTACCAAGGATCAACTATGCACTAGATCGTTTAAATGAAGCCAAGTATTTCTCCATAATGGATCTGATCCTAAGATATTGGCAGATCAACTTGCCATAGGAAGACAAGGAAAAATGTGCAATTATTACCGCGTAGGGGCTATACCAACCAACGAGGATGTCCCAGGGTCTAAGTAATGCACCTGCAACGTTTCAGAGAGCCATGGATGCAATATTGAGTGACTTAAAGTTGCCTTGTCCTGGTATATCTGGATGATATAAAGGAGTTCAGTAGGACGTTTACTGATCACCTACACCACTTGGAAGAAGTATTTAAGTGACTGTCAATGGCTAACCTGAAGATTAAGCTAAGGAAGTGCCACTTCTTTAAGAAAGAGTTGGAATATCTGGGATTCATAATCAACTCCAGTGGATTGCAGCTGAAAACCCAGAAGATAGCAGCCATAAAACGGATGGCTGTACCAAAGAGTGTCTGAGACATCCAAGTGTTCCTTGGGATGGTTGGATACTATAGAAGATTTATTCAGGACTTCACCCAGATAGCTGAGCATTATTCCATTTATTAAAGGATCCAAAAAAGGATTCCTATGGAATGAAGAGGCACAGGACTCCTTTGATGAGTTACACCAGTATTTGATAGATTCGCCGATTCTGAAATATCTGAATTAATTGGGAGTTTATTAATTAAACCAATGATTTGTTGATGACAATCGGTGCTGTACTGAGCCAAGTAGACAAACTTGGGGATGAACATCTGGTGGCGTGTGTGAGCCAGACACTCTCAGCCGCTGAGAGGAACTACACCATGACTGAGCAGGAATGCCTTGCAGTCATTTACACATTCAAGAAGTCTTGGGTGTACATCCATGGAATGCACTTTAAGGTGGTAATGGACCACTCTTCATTGCATTGGCTTCACAATTTGAGAGAGCCAGAAGGACGACTGGCCCAATGGGCACTTAAGCTCCAGGCTTATGATTACAAGATTGTCCACCAAGCGGGGGCTTCTCACCAGAATGCAGATGGCTTATTGAAGTTACCAATGGTTTAGATGGTATACATGCAGGTGGATGAGCTATACCAGAGAATGGTTGACGGAGATTGGGGATGAGCCTCGAGAAATCCAAGGTGCGCTTCAGAAAGTGATGGAAAACACCAAGACTATTGATGGACAAGTATTTAAGATGATCAATGGGAAGCGGTTATTATTCCCAAAGCTGTCAGAAAGAGCAGCTATAGTGCAAGCAGCTCACAAGGTTTGTCAGGCATGGAGGCCTGAGGAAAACAACCAATCATATTCACCAGTAATACTACTGGGAATCCATCAACTATGATGCCGTGGATTATCTAGCTTGTTGCATGGAGTGCCAGCTGCACAAACCACATAAGAATACAACTGGATACTGACTGGTCCACCATGGATTTTCCTGGCACACAGTGTCCATTGATGTGATGGGACCACTGATGATGAGCACAGGGGAGTCAAGTACATTATAGTTGCCATTGACCATCTGACAAGATGGGTCGAGATGAAGGCCCTAACAAAAGTAGACACTACCAGTACTGCAATGTTCATACTGGATCAAGTAGTGTACTGGCATGGATGTCCGCAGGTCCTGCTTAGCAACAATGGGACCAACTTCACATCTAATGTGATCCTGAGATTGAATGAGATAATGAGGATCAGAGGATTTGTGTCAGTACCCTACCAGCTGGAGATGAACATATTTGTAGAACAGGTGAATGGAACGCTGGCCATGACGCTGAGAAAGCTGGTCACAGGAAGAACTTCCTCATGGGGAACATACCTGAATTCAGTGATGTTTGCCTACAATACTAGTCATCATACAGCAACAGGAAAGATGTCATTTGAGTTGTTGTATGGGAGAAAGGCCGTGTTGCCACTGATTTTATATTTAGTGGTGGAACCTATGTTGGTGATGAGTAACAAGCAATATTTGAACCAACTGATGAATATCCTGATCAATATGCAATCGCAAGCATTCAATACAACTTTGAATAAAAGGATACAGGAGAAATCAATGGATAATAAGAACTGACCAGCCTTAGTAGATTATCAAATAGGGGAAAGAGTTGCCTATTGCGATATGAATGGTTTTGGAAGAAGAAACAAACTAGATGCATTGTGGTCAGGTCTGTTTGAAGTGATTGCAAGACATCAACTGATGCCTACTCCATCAATAATCTCTTGGATGGAAGAATTGTGAATTGAGTCCATGCTAAGTATCTAAAGCAATGGATCAATAAAAAAATAAAGTAATTCCTGAAGGACTGATGAATCATTAAGTTGGTCATGTCCTGATGATTAGGTCAAGTCCATAAAAAGGACCTCTGAACCAATCTAGATGGTTAAGTCCAAAAAAGGACCTCTGAACCATAGAAAACTGGCTTAAGTACCCAGGACCCAGTTTGGGGGAAAATTAAAAAGATGGACCGATGAACCAAAACAAGGTCAAGTCCCATGGAAAAAAGAAGAATAAAGATAAAAAACTGATAAAAGATATTGGAAAAAAGATTATAAACTGCATAGAGAAAAAACTGATATAATTTTATAATTTTTAATTTTTAATTAATTGTCCTTGATATGTGGATGACTCCGCCTATGTCGCCTCTTGGGGAGGGAGGATGGATTGCAGTAGGAATGATCAGCCTGTCAAAATCAGAGATCAGATGCCAGCAAGGGCTATACCTACACGAAACCACATTCTTTGAGCGGACGCAGAGCCCTGTAAGAAAGCGACTAGGGGAAGTGGAATTGAGATGTCAGATGAAGCCAATCGTGAAAACCCAGAGCAGGGAGGAAAGCAACAGTATAAGAAGAGGCAATCGGTGAATAACCCCAAATAATCCTGATATGGTACTGGAGCTGGAAGATTAGTCTTGAGCGCCTGATAATGGTTTTATCAAGAACACTGGACATATGGGCCAGCAACAAACAAGGGATGCTTGACAAGGGTTGCAGAATCATGCCCCCTATAAATTTCATCAGCAGAAGATACCAATGGGAAGCACTTGCAAAGAGATAGTTGTGCAGGGAGTGGATGGCATCCTGCAAGTGATGACTACGGGCTTCTCAGAAGCTAAAGCTGAAGGAGCGGTGGAACCCAGGTAAGGCTGGAAGCTTTGTGGACCAACTTTGAAGAACTTGGCCAGCAAAATGAAGAGCATAAGCAGCGGTATCCCAATACAGGATGTTGACAAGTTCAGAGGGATTCAGCGCTAGGGACAAAGCCTTGGTGACTTGGGCATGGAGCTCAGCATAGGGGAGCTCAAAGTGAATACTGTTACCAATGATGAGCTCAGTAGTCAGAACAGTGGGTTTGTAATATTGTCTGAGTCAGAAGAGGAACTCAGAAAGCAGGTCTGACCTGGCAAGAAACGAGCGATCAAGAGCAAACAGCATAATCTTCAAAGCATCTATGATGATGGTTGGTGCATCAGCAAAAGGAGCCAAATCCAGGAGATTTTTGAAATCCAACTCTGGAATTGACAGCAGAGGAAGAATCGGCTGAGAGTTGTGTGAAACAACAGCAAGACTGGTTTTGAAGGGATTAGTTACCGTTTCTGGTAATTTGATGGAAGGACTAGCAACTGGCGCCAGACTAGGCGTATGTGTCCTGGAAGGACCATAGAAGAGGTTCCACCGAGCATCCCAACTCATCTTCTGGAAGAGATGGAGGTCTTGATCAGACAAAATATTCAGAGGCTGCTGGTATCATGGCTCAGAATTTGACATATGAGCTGGACAAGAGGGGGGATGTCAGACTTATATAGAAGTCAACATTATGCACTCTACAATCCATTAAGCTCCAATTTAGGAGAGAATTTAATCTCAAAATTAATGGGATAAGCTCTCCAAGAGAAGAATTAGGAATGAATTGAGCCAAGAGGTTATGAGAGAAATAACAAGGGCGAATAAAAATAAGTATTCTTAATTGAGCTGTGAAATGAACATTGACAGCAAGAGTCTCCTGTCTAGGACAAGGAGAGAATCAGGAATTCAAGGACACTGGACCAAGAATCTTGAATATGAGAGCAGGTCATATACCCTGACATGGGGAAAACTGGATCCCAGGACTAATATCATCATGAGTAAATTGATCAGCTTGATATGACAGTAGATCGTGGGGACTGCACTCTGAGAAGGTGGTAACAAGGAGGAAGAGGAAGAGCGCCATATGCTGAAGGTCGTCCTGAGTAGCATTGAGTATTATTAAGTGTATTCCACTTGAACCAATGAAGTATTTGACCAAGTGTCCGAAGCAGTGTTCTCATGCCCTGGTCCTTTTCTCACTGGAAATCTAGGCAAGAGGGGGGATGTGTTGGGATTTTGCCCATATTTCCAGCCTGCTAGATTACCAGGAATTGCTAGGGGAAAGTTCCCTAAGGCGAAGTAAATTAGAGATTGGTTGAACCAAGTTTCAGATTAACTACGTTTGAGGGGATTTTGGAATATTCTACTGGTTGTATCCATCAGGGATTAATCTGGATGAATACTTAAGATCTCATTGGGTGAAGTTGCCGACGAAATAGGGCATCTGATAGTGATTAACTATCAGGTGTACCAATTGAGATTGTCAGGTTTTATCACTAACTGATTGGAAATGAATAGCAAGTTGTGAGGTGAGTGATGACGCCTGCAACTAGCGAATCAATTGGTTGGTGCGTGACCTGCCTTAATGGTAATAAGTCCCATTAACTAAGAAGGTCGCTAGCCAAATATGGTTGGTTCACTTGGATCAAGAGGAAAACATTAGGGACACATTTTCCGACTCTTTCCATTTAGGTCTTGATGATGTTCAATGACAGAATCCTAGCTAGGATGGGGAAGACCATCGCTGCCAAGATGAGAAAGGGTAATTCAATGGTAACGGCTGCCATTTCATTGAAGAGGTGTCAACTAAGGGTTAGACGACCAAATTCCTACTATAAATTCCCTAGAACTTACCATATTTAAAAAGGAATAATTATGAGAACAGCCATCTAGTACTAAAAAAATAATTATGAGAACAGAGTTATATAGTTCTAAGTTATTCATTTGGTATATAGTTTAATAAGTAAACTATCATCAGCTTCCATTGTGCTAATCTTCTCACGGATAATATTGCTGTGTGCAATAATTAGAAGACTATTAGAGAAAAAAGTAAAGATCTGAGCGGGGATCTAGAGAATAAGGAGACACAATTGGGGATAGCTGCCAACTGTGTGTTGGACCATAGAGACTGTCACCAGGGAATCTCAGCGGAGATTGGGTTGGACAGGACAAGGGAACAAATCATACAATTACAACATTAAAAGTATTTAATCAGGAATACTGGCTGAGCGTTGGGCTGAAATATAAGAATTCATACTCAACTATGGATAATAGTCATCATACTATTATTGACTAGTAATCCATTCTACTATATAATGCAGAAGAAGTGCACGAGGAAACTGAACCTGTGCAGTAAAAAGGGTACCAGAGTTGTTGCAATACTAAACCAACAAAGTAAGTTTTTACACCAACTAAATCTGATATCTACTTGTTATTAAAATGTACAAATAATTAATTAGAATAATAGTAATAAGATTTTTGGTTGCTCTAATCACAACATTTCCCCCATTTGACCAAACATTAGGGAGCAAAGATATGTGAGGGTCAACTAATTTATTAAGAACTTAGGGCTGTCAGCCCAGAACTCTGCTGATATTTCTTTAAAAACTTAACATGCAGATAGTTGATAAGGTGACCTTTAGCATGATCCTTCAGAGTGTAGGCATCTGTAGATGTTTTTTGATGATCTTGAAAGGCCCCTTCCATATATGCTCCAGCTTTTTAGTTTGTCCAAATCAATAGTTATCATAATACAGATGTGCTCCCAACAGTAAAATGGGTAATGTCCACCAGTCTGCACATACCATTCTTAGGATCTCTTTTTCCAAGCCAGGCATTAGCATATGTAGCACTTTGTAGTTAGATTAAAGTGTGCACCAACATTTCCAAATATTTTGTGGGAGTCATGGGTTCTTGACTGACACAAGGATATAAAATTGGGGGAAGCGCCGGTTCCTTCCCATGAAGTAAAACAAACGTGGAATGCCCCATGGCCAAATGATAAGATATATTATAAGAAATAATGGCGGAAGGCAAGAAAAGGTTCCAGATGGATGCCTTTGCCATAATTCTCTGGCGCAAGATCCCAAAAAAGTACTGTTTACTAGTTTGATGATGCCATTGATCTCAGGATGGTAGGTCATAGACAATACCCCATGTATAACCATTAAGTCATTAAGCTTGGAAATAAACTGGGACCTAAAGTTTACCCATTATCCGTCAGCAGAAACTGAGGGCATCCATGTTGATAGATATCTTCTGATATAAACTTAGCTGTCATTATGATACCTGAGCCTCTAACTGCTTTGGCCTCCACCCATTTTGTGTGGTGATTGATGGCCATGATTATATATTTAATTTGCCCTGACATATCAAGAGGGCTCAGAATGTCATAGAAATGTTATGCCAAGAAAAGTTGGGCTTAACCATCTGATTGGAGGTGGCTTTCCAGTAGAACCCATCCGCCTGACATTTTTAGAACAGTGGAAGTCACATGAACATCAAAATTCATATATTCAAAAATAGTGGTGCTATTTCAATAACTTCATCATTTTATTAAAATGCTGTGCCCCATTGCCTTGTGGACTCCATAATAATATCACTTTTCTCCATTGGTTGGGGTATCATATAATACTAATTATTTGATACTCTAAAAAGCTTTTATTTTTGACAACTGTGTCTTACCATAAAATTTTAGACTTTGTAAACTTCCGCTGGTTTATTGCCATATTGCTGAGTTAGCATCATATTAAATAATTTATTGCCCACTGTGGCCTTGGTGGCCACAGTGGGCAATCAAGGTAACCAATCAGCATTTTAATGCTTGACGCCAGGTTGGCGCTGAATGTCAATATTTTAGGATTTTAATTTCAAAGCCCATCTAATCGCCCGCCCTTCCAGATTCTTTAGATTTTATAACTAACTATGAGAATCATAATTGGTTACTAGAGTAAAATGTACTCTGTGGACATAAACTTGGAATTTGTTTACATGCGCAAATAACTGCAAGGCACTCCTTCTCAGCTATTGTATAGTTCTGTTCATGAATGTCCAGGGTTCAGCTAAATAAAGCCACATGATTTTTAATCTGTCAGAGTCAATTTGTGATAACACTGCCCCAACAGCGGTAAAAAAAGCGTCCATTTAAATGATAAACAGTTTTTTTTTGAAATTAGGGTACACCAACAGTGGCGCTTGAGTGAGGTAATGTAAGTCTGGAGACTAAACCTCTTGGGTTGGACAGGGACAAGTTTCCTTATAGGAAGAAAAAGGGACCTAATTCCCCTGCGGAGCCCTTGGCCCAACTAGAAAACTTGGCCCATGTTGTTGAACGTTGGGTAAAGGCATTGGCCCCAAAGAACCTCACCACAGCATCCCCTTGGCTGCTTCTTCTCTTGTTGACAAGATAAAAGAGGTTTGCAGGGAGGTAATTCAGGACAGAGGACAACAGCAGCACCTCCACCTTCCCTTGGCCTCCACCCCGCCATCCCTCACTTCCTTAGACATTGAGAAAATTAACCTTGAAAATTAAAAACTCAGAAAATGATTCTTGAATCAGGTAAACCAGTCCAGAACACAAAACCTGAAATTCCAGGTTCTGGAATGCCAATCTGAGTCAAGAAGTCAGTTTAAAAAATTTAAAATTTTCAAACATTTGTCAGAATTGACTCTGGGGAATCCAATTCCACCTCTCTGATATGAGCAAATCTGCTCAAGGTTGGATCAGTGAGAGTCCATCCATTGCAGATCCCCAAATTACGTTGTCAGAGCTTCTACGACCTAGTGTGTAAGCTAGCTGGTGAACCCCAAGCCCAGGCTGTTTACCTGTGATCACGTCAGCCTCTCCTGCCTAGGTTAACCCAAGACCCCCTTTCCCTACCACCTGGCTTTTAAGACAACTGCCTCAGAAAGGGGCAGTTGGTTCATTTTCACCTTTCATTTAAATAAATCTGATCACCTTCCACAAAATTCTATACTGCAGACTCCAGCTGTCTTCCAGGATTTTTTTCATTAAATCTAACAAAGTATGTCGCATTTTGCGTTTTAGGTTTGATGGTCGTTGAGTGGGTCCCTCTGATCCCTTGATCCAGTGGCACAAAAAACAGTAATTGTGATGATCAAAGGATATGCCATGGGCTCATTACGCCAATCTGACACTCCAGAGGAACCTTCAAATCCACCTGAATTGCCACAATGACCTGCCTTCCCTTAAACACACAGTTGACAAGCTACAGGTCCACTTAACTCTACAAGAGAGAATCAGATATTTTGGAATCATTCACCATTCTGATCTACTGGTAGTTTATGCAATTCAAACAAAACAAGGCATTTGCCACTAATTGCGTTTCTCCATCTGGGGGCAAAGGATGGCCATCCGCACAACTTTGAGGAGGTAATAAGGTATTATATTATATGGGCCACCTCGTCGTGAGCAAATCTATCCTGAACCACTTTATTAAATTGATCTGTCGCTCTGATGATGTTCCTGACCTCTCAACTCAATGTGAAACCCCGCAACCTGTGCAAGACAAATACCAAGGCCTCCCAACAGTTGAATCAATTTGATTTAATTTGATTTGCAAACCCAATCAGAATTTTTAAAATTTTAAATATTTAAATAATTTTCAGAGTCCTTATTATGATGAAACTGAACCAAAATTTTGGAAACAGAGCCTAAAGGTCACCAACTGTGAACCCAAGAGGTTTGGTCATCTTTCTTACCTCTCCCACCCTTGGAGATGCCCCTGCAAGACCTGCAGTTGCCCCCATTGCATCCATTTGGTTTGTCATGGGGGCCTTTGGTATGTTTTTGAATTTTTATTTCCCTCACTGAGATAATAGGGCGTCCATATACAAGTAATTAGAACTTCTAGGCACTGGCATTCTGGGCTTTATACTGGGTTGTTACACACACAGATTGGAAGCTTAAGTCTTTTTTTTAATCAAGAGGTTCCATGACATGATGAATTGACCCCTAACTTCAGCACTTTCCGCCCTCCTCTTGGGATCAGGCGAGGCAGTTGCTTACTTAATTACATTGAATTTTCATTCCCTATGTGACTTAGTTTTCTCTTGCTGGTCACTCATCTCCTTCTGCAGGGCATGCAAACAACTTCTATTGACACAGGATAGTGTCCACCAGACACCTAGGAAATCAGGCTGCACCTTCAGCAGGTGTAGTGAAAATGGTGATTCCCCCAATCCCATCTCCTGAAGTAGCGGAACAGGTGCTAGATGCTCTAGCAGAGCTTCATGTATGCTTTGCAGCTGGGGGTCCTCAAACTTCTACTCCCACTTGATGCACAGAGAAGTGTGGCTATCTTAGATTCCCTTGATGGAGAGGCATGCCACTGGGTCAGAGGAGTATTATGGGCTGCAAATAAAATGAGGAATCATTCTCTCTTATTGAGTCTAGTATCAGATGAAGTACAAGCACCTGAATCTAGAGCATCCCGCCTCTATCATCTCTTCACCCTCCACCAGAAGGTCCCTGACTTGCCAGCACTTGTAGAAGCCTTCACAGCTTTAGTACCATCAGTTGGGATCCCTACTGACATTGCAGTGGCAGCTTTTAGAGCAGCCTTGGACAACACTGCAGCTAGCAATTCTGCATGAAATCCTCTGCCAGGGTCTATGGAGGCTGCATTTTCTTTATCATATTCAGTGGGGGTAAAACCTTTTTGTGCAAGTATACCTTCAGTAGCAGTATTGTCCTCTCCTCCAATAGCAAATCCCCTCCCAGCTAGTTCATTCCAGTCAAAAACACCTACTCCTTCCTCTCCAGGGAACAAGGGTTCAGGGAAGCGCTCTTCTGGGGTTGCAGTGGTATCTCCATACCAACAGGTTACTTTGAAGAGTAACAAACTACCAGTTGAGAGTCCCTTTCTCTTGTCCGCTGATGAGGATTTGACTGTGACATTGGACCCAAGAAATCCTACTCTAACACCCACCCAAATGGCCCAGGTGGAATCCATGTAGCACCTGATCAGGAAACTGATACCACTGAGCCAAGTTCTTCTCCCATTGGGTTGGCTCCACCCACCATACAGGCCATGGAAGTACCTTCCCCACAATGGAGACAAACAAGGGAATAGTGGTAGATCCTACAAATTCTCTTACCTGGGACCAGGAAAACCTTGCAGAGGAATCCCATGAGGAGAGTCAGAATAGCTCATGGGTCACCAAGGGGCCACTTCAAATCATGGGGCCAGCCCCACTTTCCGCTGCCTCTCTCTCTATGACCAATAAAGAGAAACAAGCTTATTTTATGTTTCCCACTACCTTCATAGTAGGAGCACGGGAGGTCACAGTACAAGCACTCCTCAATACTGGAGCAGCTGGCAACTTCATGGATCTAAGAGTTGCCCACTCTCTAGACCTGGACACGGTGATAGCCCCTTCTATATTAGGCTTCATCTGCACTAATGGCCTGCCACACTATCCAGCGTCCAATGCAGTTTTTCATCCACAAATTTGGCTTTTGTGACCACTTTTCAGCGGTACTTGATTTACTATACCCTGTCATCATGGGGGTAGGCTGGTGGCTCGCCAACAGGTGAGCATTAATCTGGATCTCAACTCTTTGTATTTTGCTAATAAGAGATGTAGTGGGAAATCCACCTAATTGAAACTATCACAACAGAGCCCTCACTAGCTCAATTTCTTCCTCTGAGCTTTCCCCTTTGGAACTCCCCCAAGATTTTCCTGACTTCCTAGCCCCATATAAGGATGTCTTTGATATGAGACTTGAAACTTTTCTCCCCCTCATTTAGAATATGATCAATCCTTCCAGTTAACAGTGCATCTTGTTAAGATTAATTTCCTGTTATACCCTCACACAGAGGAATAAGACAATGCACTGGGCATATGGCTAGACGACATGCTGGACAAAGGATGGATTATCAAGATATTCTCCCCCATTGCCTCACCAGTAGTCTTTGCCCAGAAGGCTGATGGGACCCTATGACCTTGTGTGGACTATGGCCATGTTAACAATGTGACAATTCTGGATTATACCCCCTCCCTTGGAACAAACCATTGCTCAGGCCATTTATAAATCCCAAATTTTTTAAAAGTTGACCTGGTTAATTCTTAAACCAGGTGAGGGTTAAGGAAGGCCAAGAGTGGCTCACAGCTATCAGAACAAGGCTGGGAATATTACAATTCAAGGTGATGCCTTTTAGATTAAAGAACGCTCCAGCAACTTTCCAACGCCTAATTGATGATGTTCTGGGGGACCTAAAATTTACATGTGCTGTCACTTACATTGACAACATATAAATCCATTCCCTAACCCATGAACATAATACTAAGAATTTGGAGGCTGTAATGGCAGCCCTTCTTCAAGGCAGGCCTCTTTGTCAAAACCTTCCAAATGTGAATTTTTTTCGAGAGGAAGTAACTTTCTTAGGAAACATGGTCCTTAAGGATGGGTATGCTGTCACTCCATGTAAGCTGGATGCCATTCAGTCCTGGCCAACTCCCACCACCCAAAGACAACTACAAAGTTTCTGGGTACAGTGATTTTCTTAAAGAAGTTTTCTCCAGCGCTCGCCCAGTTGGATGCACCCCTCCATTCACTGTCAGGGAAGTATGCCTCTTTCAAATGGTCATAGGTGTGTCAACAAGCCTTTGAGGCAATCAAAGCAATTTTCTTGTCAGCGCCAATCCTGTGTCATGCTGATACATCCAAGCCATTCATTGTGGCATGTGATGCATCAGCAGTTGCAGTGGGAGCTTACTTTTGCAAGAGCATGAATGGAGGGAACACCCTGTGGCATACTTCTCATGTAAATTCACCTCCACGGAACAACATGGGCAATTTATGATAAAGAGTTGGCTGCAGTAGCATGGTCGCTGACCCATTGGAGATATTTTCTTCAAGGAGCAAAGCATGAAGTCACAGTACGCACTGACCCCAAATCCTTACTGTATTATTGGAAACCCCAAAAGCTGACTCACCATCAAGCACGCACATACAGGGATCTTTGTAACTTTCATTTCAAGTATGAGTTCATAAAGGGGCCACTAAATGTGTCACCTGTATGTTAAGCCGCAACCCTGCCTGGCTTCAGGCACATAAGAGGACCTGTCTGAGCTCAACACAGTGGTGCCTTCCCCAAGATCCTCTTGCTTGTCCATGTAAAGGTAGCATATGCTGATATATCCCCAGAAACACCCATTTGTGAACGCTTTCTAGCAGGGCAACTATGTTGCCCTGAGGGAATTGAGTTGGCGAACTACCTGGAGACTAGGCAGCGAAAACGACCCATGTACAACTTAAAAGATGAGATAATCTTCTTTTGAGATAGGATTTGAATCCCACCCACCCTACGCATGCAAGTTTTTGAACACCACCACACTTCATCTGCATTAGGTCATCCAGGTTCAAAGGTTTGTGTTAAACTAGTCAAGAGAACCTACAATTATCCAGGGATCTCTAAGGATATCACAGCCTGGGTAGCAAGCTGTATTACCTGTGCTCACTCCAAATCAGACCGCACAGGAAAAAGGGCTTTCTCTGCCCTTTGCAACAAGCTGAGGGTCCCTGGACGTTTGTCTCAGTGGACTTCATAGTGGAGCTTCCCATGTCTAAGGGGCTTGATGCCATAATGGTGATTGTGGATAGGTTCACCAAGGTTGCATTGTTTATCTCATAAAACACTACCATAACAGCTGCAGATACTGCAGCACTTTTTATCACTCATGCGTTCTCCATGTTTGGACTTCCAATGGAAATTGTAAGTGATCGTGGTCCACAATTCACAGCCAGGTTTTGGGATGCCTTGTTTGGGCTTCTTAGTATCAAAGCCTGACGTTCTACAAAATATCACCCACAATCATATGGGCAAACATAGAATAATCAAGTTATAGAGCAATATCTACGTTGTTACTCTTCAGCCACCCAGGATACTTGGGCCACTTACCTATCCCTGGCGCAATTTGCCTACAACAATGCACCACACTCAAATACTATATTCCCCTTTTGAAGCAACTTTAGATTACAACCCATTATCCCAGATTGGAGCGCGCCTAACCTCTGCAGTTCCCGTAGCAGATGACAAAATCACCCATATCTGAGACAACCAAAAGCTTGTTCATGAGCACTTATAAAAGGCCATTGAAGATTTTAAGAAGTTTGCTGATAGAAAACAACTCCCAGGGAATGACATCTCTGTAGGTTCACTTGTTATGCTTGACACCCACCACTTGAACATGAAGGTTCCCTCTAGGAAGTTGCTAGTAAGCGCTCTGGTCCATTTGAAGTAGAAAAGATTTGGGTAATAGCGCATACTGCATCAAGCTTCCTGATCATTGGAAACAATATAATGTATTCCACATCTCCCAATTATCCCCCTTTAAGGAAGAGCCTCCTACTACCCCAGAGCCTATTATTGTGGGGGACTCATAAGAGGCAGAAGTGGAGGCAATAATGGCCTCAAGGAAATCCAGAAGGTCTGTTCAGTACCTGGTAGCATGGAAAGGTTACCCAGCTTATGAAAATAGTTGGGTAAGTGAAAGGGACTGTGAGAAAGCAAGGAGTTTGTGTTTGAATTCCATGAGTAACATCATGAGGCCCCCTATCCACCCAAGAAAATTGGTGCCATTTTGGCCATCAAACTCCCTACCAGACACAAGATCTATGCCCTGATTCATGTACCAGGAGGAGGAATGTTTCCAGTTCAGAAAGGAGAGTATAATGTAGTCTGGAGATTCAACCTCTTGGGTTGGACAGGGACAAGTTTCCTTATAGGAAGAAAAAGAGACCTAATGCCCCTGTGGAGCCCTTGGCCCAACTAGGGGACTTGGCCCATGTTGTTGATGAACGTTGGGTAACAGCATTGGCACCAAAGAACCCCACCACAGCATCCCCTTGGCTGCTTTTTCCTTTGTTGAAAATATAAAAGAGGTTTGCAGGGAGGTAATTCAGGACAGAGGACACCAGCAGCACCTCCACCTTTCCTTAGCCTCCACCCCGCCATCCCTCACTTCCTTAGACATTAAGAAAATTAACCTTGAAACTCATAAAATGGTTCCTGAGTCAGGTAAACCAGTCCAGAACACAAAACCTGAAATTCCAGGTTCTGGAATGTCAAACTAAATCAAGAAGTCAGTATAAAAAATTTTAAAATTTTTCAAGTATTTTTTGGAATTGACTCTGGGGGAATCAATTATGCCTCTCTGATCCAAGCAAATCACTTAAGATTGGATCAGTGAGAGTCCATCCATTGCAGATCCCCAAATTACGTTGTCAGAGCTTCTACGACCTAGTGTGTAAGCTAGCTAGCAAACTCTAAGCCCAGACTGTTTACCTGTGACCACGTCAGCCTCTCCTGCCTAGGATAAACCCCGACCCCCTTTCCCTAACACCTAGCTTCTAAGACAACTGCCTCAGAAAGGGGCAGTTGTTGGTTTATTTTCACCTTTTCATTTAAATAAATATGATCATCTTCCACATAAATATATTCCATGGACTCTGCCTGTTTTCCAAGATTTTTTCATTAAATTCAACAAAATACGCCGCACTTTGCATTTTAGGCCTGATGGTCATTGAGTGGGCCCTCCAATCCCTTGATCCAGCAGCCCACCAAATGGTGATTAAAATAACCTAAGGATATGCCACGGGCTCACCATGACAATCCACTGCTCCAGAGGAACCTATGGATCCGCTAGAATTTCTGCAATGACATGCCTCCCCTTCAACACATAGTTGACAAGCTACAGGTCCACTTAACTCTACAAGAGAGAATCAGATATTTTGGATTTATTCACCCCTCTGATCTACAGGTAGTTTATGCAATTCAAACAAAACAAGGCCTTTGCCAGTAATTGCGTTTCTCCATCTGGGGGCAAAGGATGGCCATCCGCACAACTTTGAGGAGGTAATAAGGTACTATACAATATGGGCCACCTCGTCGTGAGCAAATCTAGCCTGAACCACTTTATTAAATTGATCTGCCGCTCTGATGATATTCCTGACCTCTCAACTCATTATGAAACCCCGCAAATGGTGCAAGACAAATCCCAAGGACTCCCAACAGTTGAATCAATTTGATTCAATTTGGTTTGCAAACCCAATCAGCATTTTTAAAAATTTTAAATATTTAAATGATTTTCAGAGTCCTTATTACGATGAAACCAAACCAGAAATTTTGGAAACAGAGCCCAAAGGTCAACAACTGCAAGCCCAGGAGGATTGGTCATCCTCCTTACCTCTCCCACTCTTAGGAGATGCCCCTGCAAGACCTGCGGTTGCCCCCATTTCAGCCATTTGGTTTGTCGTGGGGGCTTTTGGTATCTTTTTAAATTTTTATTTCCCTCACTGAAATAAGGCGTTTATCCTACAAGTAATTAGAACTGCTATGACACTGTAATTCTGAGTTTTCCACTGGATTGTAACACACCCAGATTGTAATCCCAGTCTTAATTCAATCATCAGGTTCCATGACAGGTAAAGCCTTAATTTATCAAAGGCCAACTGACAGTTCCCTATCCACTCAAAAGGTACACCATTTGCAAGAAGGTAAAATAGCAGTTAACCCATATTACTTTTTTTCTACAAAATTGTGGTAATAATTGATCATACATAGAAAAACTAGAACGTTGCGCTTGCTACTCAGTTGCGCCATGCATTCAATAGCTTCAACTTTTGCCGGCTGGGGTTGCAAGCCATGTTTATCATTGACAAACCTCATATATCCTAGCTGCGCATGAAAGAAATACACTTACATGACTTGATCTTCAAATCAGCCTTGGCAAGATGGCGGAAAACTTCTTCTAAATGTTGCAGATGTTGCGTTAAAGTTCTAGAGAAAACTTTGGTATCATCCAATTACATGAGAACACATAAAATTTTTCTTATTACTAAAGATACTATCCATAATCTGTTGAAAGGTCGCAGGGGCTTGCACAACCCCTGCGGAATTCTAGTAGGTTGGTAGAGGCACTGGGCCATAATCATGGTGCACATTCCTGTTATTCTCCGGGAATCTTTATCTATCAATAGCCAGAAATAAAAAGCATGGCTGAGAAAATATTGAGTTCTGCCTAATCAGTCCAGCGCACCATCAGTCTGTTGTAAATGTTAAGACTCCTTTTTGGTAATACTATCAAGCTTCTGATAGTATGTTACCATATGGTTAAAATAGTCCCTTTTCTTGATATCAACACTGGGGAGTGCCAAGGGCTCTTAGATGGCACTAACATCCCGTGCTGCACTAGCTGAGTAATTTCAGCATTAATGACTTCACCTGTTATATTCAAATGTCTAATCAGAAGGAGGAAAAAAGCGGATGATTACCAGTATCAATATGGTGTAGCACATCTTGAACAGACCCCAAATCACAGTCATCTCTTGAAAAAATAACACTGCACTTCTCAAAAAGAGCAAGCACCTGGTCCTTCTCATCCTCAATTAACCCAGAGAGGCTTTATGAGACTTTAAGGAGAAAATGGATTGCTTGGTACTGTTGTTAAGCCCTACTTCTTCAAAATGACCAAACTTATAAACATTCTAAACTTCTTTAACTGGTAGTAGATGTACAAAAGAAACAAGTTGATGTCTCTGAATCTGGATAGGGTCCACATATAGGTTGGCTAGTAGTACTTAAGTTTTGCTATGGGTAGGAAGAATAATCTCAGGCACAGCAAATGGTTCTAAATTTAGATTGACAAAACGGCGCAAATATTTCACCATAAAACCCTAAGGGAATTTTTCCATCAATTTTAGTCCCCATGATAACTTGATGGACCACCAGAATGGTCAGGCTATGATTAGCATGTAGCGGAATACCCTTATATTCTACAACCTGGTTAGGTAAATGACAGTTACGACAACACAGCTACTGATACTCAATTAAAACTATGTCATACTCAAAAGCAAGGTTAACTAATCCCTAATTTTTAGGCGCAAGGGCCTGATCCTTCCATTCATTATATAGCGGAAGAGTTTGATCCATTATCTCTAGTGTGCTATCACCAAAATCAGCTTTGACTACATAAGGTCTCATATATGAGGTTCTAAGGAGGAACTCATACTACTGGTTTGTGAAGAAAATGGCAGGAAAAGAAAGTACCAAGGAACCAAAATGCAATGGCAAATCACTGTTTGCTCCTTTAGACGTAGTAGTATGGGGGCCTATCATACCATATACTTTACAATGATTTATTTCCAGTGTAAGGCCTAGTCTCTTGGACAGCTTGGTAGACACACTACTAACCAGTGCCCTACTGTCTATAATAACTCTGACCTTGAGCTTATTTAATCTAATATTGACGTAGGTACATTTGGAAAAGTAAGCGTTAGAGACGTTGATTGTGTGGACCATCAAAGTGTCCACTTGATCCAAACAATTTTTAATCTATCTGCCTAATTGAGGGTTAAATGCCTTTAGAACCTCAATAGGTATCGCCACTTGGACCCTACGAAATTTTGGGATATTGTCATAGTCAACTGAAAGCTCTTGTTGCTCTAGATGTTGAACATAAAGCTTTAATACTATTTCTGGTGCCAACTTGACTTTGAATTCTTCCTAAGAGCAATTAGTCACAGTTACCAGATCATCTGCTATTACTCGCTGAACTGCTGGAGGTGGCACGTCATTAATGGCTTATAACTGGATAGAAGGAAAGTCAAAGGTTTTTTATACTTGGTTTTTTTTAAATTTTAGATTTATTGCGGGGAAGGCCAACCATGGGATGGACACTTCCGAATATGACTCAGACGAGACAAAACTCAGTACCAGGTGAGGCACCCCAGAGAAGCGATGCTATTTCTTGTTGCCAGCGGGAACGCCACTTATGGGAAGGGGGAGGGAACGTGTGTAGGGGGCGTAGCCACTATTGAGCATGTGTGGAGGAAGGGGTCTGATTTGATGAACCAGACTGGGAATCAGGAGGAGACCAGCTGCCGGCGACGTGGTGGGAGATATCCAAACATCCACGCTTGAAAGTGATCCACCAAATGAGACCAGAATCTGTGGACAGCTTCAGGGAGGGTGGGGATGGATCCGGCGATGGCATCCAAGACAATCGTGTGGATAGTCCACATGGCGATTGCAACCACCAGAGCACGAAGGGAGGGTGGGAGGGGGAGGCCATTGATGAAGCAAACATATCTCTTGACAGACTGAAGGGATGTGTTTGATCCTGGCCTAGCAGACGTTGGACTTCGCGCCATATTACTTTAGAGGTGGGGCACTTCTCCAGGCGGTGAAACAGCGTTCCATACTGGCCACACATGACACAGGATGAGTGTAAAGCATTAGAGCGCTCAGCTGTACGATACACCCGCCTCAGGCAGCGCCACACATGGGAACGGACTTGAGGCTGCAACAGAGGATGGTGTGCGTATTTCCAGATAGTCTTTTGGGTCTCAGTGGAATAAGGGATGTCCATCATGTCCAGGTAGTCCACCCTGGATAGGACTTGGGGTCGAGTGGGGATCACGCCATCATGGATGGGTAGCCCCTGTACCTCTTGTGTGAACTGAGGAGAGGGGCGGCCTCTTTGGGTTGTATGTCCACTAATACGAATTCTCCACTCTGCGCTTCGCATGGAGAGTAGGATTCGTTTGTAGTGGGTTTTGGTCCCGTGAGGACCTGTGGCTGATGTGTGTGATGCGAGGTATTTCATCAGGGAGTGGGGGTTTGATGGATTGTTGAGGCCCAAGGCTCAGGAGAAGTTGGAGCGGGCCGCACGGGACCAGTGTTGGGATGGGAGTGTAGGAGCAGTGATGGCCGAAATCCAGGTGCCTAGGATCTTGGCGGCATGGGCTTTGAAGTCAAGTAGGCCCATGCCACCATGATGATGAGGGCCAAACATGACCTCTAGCCGTACTGGTGGAGGGCGGCCTGACCAAAGCCAACCTTGTAGCAAAGCATACAGGGATTTGAAGAAGCTTGGGGAGAAGGGGATGGCGTGGGCTCCAAACCAGACTTTGGATAGGAGCATAGAGTTGGCAAGAACAACCCTGCCAGTGAGGGTAGTAGGGTGGGCTCTGAGAGAGGCGATTCGCTTTGTCACGTTGTCCAGTATATGGCCCTCCATTACTGCTGACGCGTATCCTCCTGCCTCCAACCACACGCCCAGATGGCGTACTGGTCCTATGGTAGGTCGCGGCACAAAGGGGAGCACCAGTGGAGCGGTGTGTTTTGAGTTAGTAAGGCGTGGACTTGGGCGAGCAGCTGGGCTGGGTTGGGAACTACTTGCTGGGGCCCAGCAGTTCTGAAACCGACCAAGGAGGATGATTTCGGTTTTGGAGGCGTTTAGTGCCGCGTTGCTTACCCGGGAATATTCCTGGATGAGGGCTTCAAGCGCGCGTGCATCTTTATTATTAGACACCCCCACCACGCAATCATCTGCAAATGCCATCATCTTGACTGGGGTTTGGCCTGGCACATGGACCCCAGTGAGTTGGGCATTCACATTTCGCAGTAGTGGGTCAAGGCTGAAGTTGTATAAGAGTGGGCTCAGGGGGTCCCCTTGTCGCAGGCCCCTTTGAGG
Source organism: Massospora cicadina (assembly GCA_022478985.1). Classification (NCBI taxonomy): domain Eukaryota; kingdom Fungi; phylum Entomophthoromycota; class Entomophthoromycetes; order Entomophthorales; family Entomophthoraceae; genus Massospora; species Massospora cicadina. Next base: position 45,556 of record JAKSZP010008042.1, read on the forward strand.
ATGGACTACATCCGTTAGGAAACCTGGGCCGCGCACAGCCATTGTTGCAGATTCCGTGAGCAGCATCACCCAGTTAATGAAGCGGGGAGGTAGGCGGAATTGTTGGAGGCAGGCCCTAAGGTATTCCCAGTTTACTCTATCATAGGCCTTTTGTTGGTCCAAGAATACAAGTGCCCCAGAGGCTGTGGACTGACACACATTAGCCACAGAGTGCACGTTATCCCAAATTGACCTTCTGGGGATGAAACCGAATTGTTCTGGAGAGATGGTGGCAGATGCTACAGTCCCTAAACGGTTAGCCATGATTTTTGTTAAAATTTTGGTGTCTGTGTTTGTTAGAGAAATGGGGCGCCAGTTGGCTAAGTCTAGCCTATCCCCTTTCTTGAAGAGTGTGACTGTAAAAGCCTCATGTCCTCCTGGTAGGAGGCGCGTTTCCAACAGGCTTTGGTTGAGTGAGGCTAGCAGCAATGGGGATATATATTTAAAATATTTTTTGTAGAACTCATATGGAATGCCATCTGGGCCTGGGCATTTTTGGTTTGGCGCACCACGAATGGTAGTCCATAATTCGTTCAGAGTAATTAAATTCATTATTTCTGGGTATCAGAAAATGGTGCAGATATGAGCTTTGTCGAGAAATTCCGCCATTTTGGCCAGCTGAATTGGTTTGGCTCAGTATAACTCAGAGTAATATCTTTGCATTTCGATTGCCACTTTGGCCAGTGTGTCCACGATAGAATTATCTGATCTTCGCACCTGTGTGCAGGCCACGCTCTGGCATGGTGCAAAAATTTTTTTGAAGAAGTATGCGGTGCACTTGTCACCTTTAGTGATGCGTGTGGCCCTGTATTGGACACAAACCCGATGTTTGTGTTGCCTTTCAAGTGCGTTGAGGTGGGCTGCTGCCTCCGCCCACTTCTGGCCCCATGCAGGGCTATATCCTGAGGCTGGAATGTTGGACTCCAAGTGGGCCAATTCTGCCAGCGTGTGCGATATAACCGCTGATGTGGCTCGTGAGCGTCTGGATGAGAGATGGTGATAGTGGTGGATGGTGTCTTTTTTGAAAGTTGCCCATGTGGAAATGGGGTCCACGCAAAACGGTGCAACAAACAATTTTTCCCAAAGTTGCCTCTTCCACCCACGTGGAAAATCCTGGCGATGCTAGCTCTGGGGGGCAGATTTTGCACCAATGTGGGGCCTTTGCAACTGTGACGGGTAAGTGGTATGTTATTGAGACCAGTCAGTGGTCAGAGAATTCCATTTTCGTTGTTTTGAAGTGGGAGATGTGGGGTTGGAATTTCGCTGGCGCTAGAATAAGGTCAATGCGGGTCATGGACCTTAATTGGCCGTTGTGGATGTGGGGATGCTTCATGTTTTTGAGCAGTGGGGCATGTCGCAGCAGTGCATCCATTAACTCAAGGGTGGCTTTTAGAACGCGTAGTTCTATGTGACCCTGTGGGGCGTGGGGTGAGGGCAGCTACCGGTCGTTGGTGAGGTTAGCCAACAGTTCATGTCGCCGATTAGGAAAGAATCAGGGGGTAGCGGGAGGGATTTGACTGACGAGAAAAATTCCTGACGCTCTTGTGCACCGTTTGGGGCGTAAATGTTGACAATTGTGTGTGCAACATCGGCCCATGAGAAGGTGACAACGAGCACTTGGCCATTTAGGAATGTTTCTGAAGATGTAAATTTGAAATTTTTTTTTCTGAATTAGCACACCACAGTGCTTTGACCAAAAGGATAGGGATGGTAGGAGCATTGTTTTCCAAGCATCCTCGGAACCTCATGGACAGTGGGTTTCCTGGATGGCCAGGATATCCACGGGTAAATTATTTTATAAAAAACTCAGTTTCCTAGCCTGGGATGGGGAGGCCTTGAGTCTGGCGATATTCAGCATCCCTAGAGTGAAGGTTTCCCCCATCACACCTTAGGTGTGAGGGGGTGGGCCCCCTGGCCCACCAGCCTCTTCCAGGTCCCCACAGGCTTTCACAGCAGCACAGGTATTAGCAGCAACGCTATCGGGGTTTTTGTTAATTTTTGCGGAAAGAGTCACATTGGCTTTGGCCTTCGCTTTTTGTTTTCCCGACATTGGACGAATTTTTTGCGGTGCAGATAAGTTTGGTGCACCGTCGAGTGGGGCAAAAAATTTTTTTTTGGTTTGGATAGGTCCCAAGTTGGTTTCAACTGGGGCTTGGGTGCAGCAATTGGGTGAGATTGAATCTCCCATCAGATCCTTGGATTGAGTGGCCTGTTCAGCTTGGGCCTCCCAATCTGATTGGGTGATGGATTCCTGAGTTGCTTCCGCCACGAAGGTCTCCATGTCCTCCTGGCGTTGTGAGTGTGGGATGGTGGTGGTGACCTTTGCCGCTTCCTTGGCCACAGTCCTACAGGCCTGCTTAGCCTTCTTCCACTCCTGTGGGGAGATGGGCTTTACCAATAGGTAGCAGCTTTGTGCTCCCCATGGAAAAGCCTCTTTGGTGCTTGCAGTTGGTTCGTAGTGCGCCTCTCCACTGGCCATGGCCGCAGAGGGGTGCTCTTGGAATGTAACGCCCTCTTTAATGGGGCACACGTGTGCCTTATGGCCAAACGTGTCACAGTGGGTGCAAATGGGGGGCGCGCTGTCCTCGGTTACCCGGAATGGGTGGGTGGTGTGCCCTGCAATATCAATAAAGGTGGAGTGTGGGATCTGGGTTAGGTCCTTTGCAATCTCCTCAGTTGGGGTCAGAACTGCAATGGCTTTGCTGGTGCACAGGTGTGGCATCAGCGTGAAATGTTGCATTTCAAAAGATTGTATTTCGCCATATATGGCGAGACCATCTTTCAGGTGTTGCTCCAAAATGTCACGTTTTACCGTAGTAGGCAAAAAGTCAAACGTGAGGAAAATTTGGTTTGATTTTGTTCATCTGGTGCGTTTAGTTTCGACGACCCATTGCCCTTCGGGGAGGTTGACCACTACATGCACCGCTGCAGCCTCGTCTGCTGCTATTTTGCTTTCAAAACCTAGGTCCAGCCAACCGCGCAACATGGAGTGAGGTGCAACGTACACTACGGTCGGGAAAATTTTGTGTACATCTTCACAAAATTTTTCCCATAGGGCCGTTTTTTGGATGTCCAGATACACACGGACTCCAAATTCCACCGACAAAAGTGGCTGGGAATGTGGCATATTGATGTACTGGTTGCATCGTGCTTGCCATGCGAGTATCTCCGGGGAAATTGTGACCGCCGGTTTTTTTTGATTTTTTTCTATTCCACCAGATTCTCTGGGCCATTTTTGGACGTTAGAGGCCGCGGGCCTTCCGCCTGCTCCTCTTGCCTTGCTTGCCCAACTGCTCCCAGACATGGGTGCAGACTAATCCCTCTATGAGATTATCAAACTAGATTTGGTCTTGAATTGAATGGGTTGCAAAAGTGTTTGCAACGAGAAAGAAAAGTTTAGATCTTATTTGGGATTTTTTTTAGAGGAGGCAAAATTAGAAAATCCATGTTCTATTTCACCCTATCTTTTCCTAAGTTCCTCAAATTTGAGGTTCAACAATTGAACCTTGGGTCTGAGTTTAATTTTGGGCAATGAATTTCACAATGTCCCAAGTTATTACATTAATAACAAGTGATCTGAGTAAGATCAAGTTGATAAAAACAAAGCCTAGAAGGCTGAGCTAGTTCTTGCTTTGGGGATAAGGCCCAGGATTGTGGGTTGCAAGGCTAGCACAGACTTTAGTTAGGCGCCACAAAAATGAAAGCGCATCAATAAAGAAATTTTATCATTTGGGCTATATTGTTTTACTCATTCAGTACTGGTATTAGAACCCTATACTATTCCATGTAGAGCTTGCTCATGGTAAAGAGCGATCTGAGCATCAAAGTCCTTTATAATGTTGGCCCTGGATAGCATCTGCGCCTCCAAAGAAAACCATTCAGCAAACACTTGAATAATTTCATCCCTTTTAAATGAGATATTCAGGAATTCCATTTTTTAAGTGGTCATCCTTTCAGCTCCACCAAACTCTTTGATAAGAAGATCCCTGGCATTAAGATGGAACATGTCAGCCTTCTTGAATTTTGGCATAATTGACTCCTGACTTTTGGATTCTAATGATTTCATTACCGCTACCAACTTAGCAGTCTCAGGCGCTCCAGCCATAATAATTTCAAAAAAAAAAATCAAGAAATTGTGCACGTTTGCCTTCTTGTTAAACTTTAATAAATTAACAGGGTTGACAAGAAATTGATTATCATGGCTGCAGGGCCAAAGAGCCTGCAGTGACCTATCTGATTTCCAGGTTACTAATGCAAGGAGGGGGAGTGACATGACATTGACTGCTGTATCATTTGAGTGCCCAAAAAGCACCAAAAATCAGAACAAAAGTAGTAATAATTTTCCGTCAGAAGGTTTCCAAAGCAACTTGACCCTGGCGGCACTTGAAGTTATCTTACTGAATCTCTAACTTAAATAGGCTCAGAATTTCGGAAAGATTGCAGCGTTCTGCATGCAATGCAATTTCTATAATAGCCATCGTTTGGTTAGCAGCTTGAAAGTCTGCTTTCAGGGTGCTGTTTTCACTCATTAGAGACTTTACTGTTTCCCTAAGTTTTTGCTCCTTGCATAAGGAGTCAAGCTCCTGGTGAAAATTGGTAATTGATGGATGGCTACATCCATATCTTTTACTTAATCTTTCACTTGCCAATTGTGACCTAATAAGATATCAAAGAGCAGCCAATGTGAGCATTCACATCTGCTCATACCTGACAGATTCCATCAGAATAATTTGGCGGGGCCTTGTGGCCAGCCACTACTGTTTCAGAGGGCACAATACCTTTGCAGTAAAAAAAATCTGCAACTAGGTTTTCAGAATTCATAATAATAACAATTGGCTCAGGAGGATAAGGTAAATTGCCCTGTAGTGAGCAACACATGTGAAAATTGGTGCAGTGGTATCATATTTTTCAGTGCACAGGTTAAAAACACACCAAATATAAGGTACTGTATGAAGACAGTAATTTTGAAAAAATCTAACAAAAACCTTATATATGGAAATATGGTTTTTTTGAACAAAACAAGAGAGCACACTTTAGTATCAGATTATGCTAATGACCCAAGGCTTGCTAATGGTATTCTTTCTAGATTGGCTCTCTCAGCTTCTCCAAGAAAAATCCCCTTCCTCTTGGCAACCCTTCCCAGATATCCTACATCTGCAAGCGTTCCCATTGGTGCTTTCCATGGTTACTAAGCAGCACCTCCAAATGGTAGAATAAAATTACAATATCCAAATTGGGTCAGAAAGCAAATAAACTAAGGCTTGAGGCATTTCCGTAAAAAGATGCAATATGCCAGTTATAGTCAAATTACCTGTGGATGGCCATAATAACTATAGGACCCTATTACTAATGATTTTATGCTGGCATGTGACAATGTAGAATAGTATGCTAAGATAAAATAGAAGGCAATATAGTGATTGAGGCCACGGCATCATAAGCTAATAATTTAAGGTATGAGAAATGCGCTGCGGGGATTTAGGGTTTAATAAATAGTAAATTGAAATATTAGACCTACTAATAAAAGAAAGAGCTATAAGGTGATTCAATTTCTATACCAATGAAATCTACTGCCTACTTGCTAGTTAGATATATAGATAAATAATTAAGATAACAGAATCCAGATGGTTTGTCAAATAAATCACAACAAGTCCCATCAGAATCTAATAGTTTTCAAGAAGCACCCAACCCTAAGTGTAGTCAAGAATACCAATATGATATATTCATAAACCAATTTTTTGTTAAGGAAATTAATATTGAGTTCATTGTCATGAAGGTATTCAACCTTAGTTTCTTTAAAAAGTTGTGACCACAACAAATATCTTTTTTGTCTTAATAATTGATAAAATGGAAAACCTTAATGTCCTGTAGCCACATATCCTTTTCATCACTAAGATCCTAATACCTATTAATATCAAAAAATGTGGATAACTATTGTCTCATTTTTCCCTTTAACTATATTTCATTCTTGAATAGTTAGAAAAGTTACATATTACTGATTCTAGACCATGATATCAAAATCATAGAAACCGTTTTCTGGTCCTTAGATATGAGAAAGCCATTTTCTTAAAAACCTCTAAAGAATAATTTAAAATATTCAAATTAAGTATCATAATAGACTCCCTGTAATTTTGGTACACAATGTTTAGAAAGGCCAAATCTGGTCTCACTAAAGGGTACTTATGAGTTACACCTGTACAAATTGAGTATGTTCATGGAAAAATATTTCTCAGGTTCTTCAACTGATGGGTCCACGAGTGTCAAATAATGGGCCAGAATGTCAGATCAGAAATGACTTTAATTGAATTAACAACTTGGAGCTTATGGCTATTATTTACCTTACTTACTGAAACTTTACCATAATGAATACATACAATTAAAAAACACTTAATCTATTAATGTCAATTTTAAAATGGGATGTATCATAAAGCAAATAGATAATTTTAATAAGACCAGCCTAGGTTCTGGATGAGTAAACACTCAGGCCCCATAAGAATACCCTATGTACATCCATCCATATTGACAGATAAAAAATGAAAAAGGCATCTGGGATGACTAGCCAGATATTTCCAGAATTGGAAATCATCAATAAAGAATGTTCAATAAACTCTTAACTTCATAAATAAATTTGGAAATACTTTAAGGATTTATTAAAACTAAAAATGATGGAATTGAAGAGAGTGGAGTGACAATGGTACCTGCTGGGGACTCCTGTCTAAATGCCCGTTAAATGGGGAACAAAAACTAATCACACTGTCATCAAGTATATTTCATGATTTGGTTCCAACAGATCATCTCTCAAAAATGTTTTCTGATACCAACTCAGATTTATCCTGCTCAGGCGTATTGGCATCAAATTCGTTGGTGAGTATATTCAAGCCACTGTGGACACACTTAGTGCAATGACAATGACGCCTCCAGTGGATGACGGGTTGCGCCCATGGACAGGGTACATATGGCCAGATCCATAGGCTTAAAAAAGTATTGACCATTCCCATACTTGTTGTGGATGAGCTCATTTGCAAAATTGTTGAAGAACCGTGGCAGATGGGCAACTTTGCACTTGAAACCAGCTTGTGGCCATTATTTTTGGTAGAAAGTGACTCAGCTCTCCCCGCAGAACTTGAACAGGTGGATACTCCCTCCTGGGGACCCACGCTCCTACCTTTTGCTGGCGATGGCTTCTACCCTCCACTATCTCTTGGAACAGCCTCTGAATTTTTCTTATCAACTTTTTGGAAGTAAACATGGATGGAAGGGGCGCAATTTGCATGGTATACGTCATTACCCAATTCTCAACTACCACATGGGATAAATCGCCCAGGGCAACAAAAGAGATGGCTATCAGCTTTGCCCCTTTTTTTGTCAGGAATGGGATTTCTCCTTATCTAGCTTATGGAGTTGTTTCTCAAGGCTTACAGGATGTAACTGAATACAAATTTGTTCCTATTGGCCTAGAGTATCACCTGTACTTTCTACAATGCTAGAGCTATACTCACCACATAACTTCCAGTTATTGAGGTGGGTACAGGAACCAATTAGCACCCCAATTCATTTTAACCCAATTATCTACCATTTGCTTCAAGTGGTGGAGATAAATTAACATGTGGCGGTGTAAAAGTTAGAACTAACTCAAAATTTTTATAAAGTTAAGTTTATATAGTTCTACTTCAATGTTTACCTTTGGAAATTTCAAGGCTATATGAATAGTTGCTGAAATATTATGTGCTATCAAGTTTCAAAAAAAATATTTAAGGATCAGTTTATATATATTTCTGTTATTTCTATGTCTAGATGTCTAGCCTATCTGCATGTACTAGGAGCAATATCCTGTAAGTCCAGGGGAGCAACCCTTGCAGCTTAATTGGGCAGAATTCCCATTTAAGACCAAGAAGGGGGAGAGATCTCTTTCTGCTAAGCATCACTTTTGGAAAATTAATTCAGCCTTGAAATTTAGCTCCACTAAAGAGATTTACGAAAATTATTAGCAAATATGGCGGAAAACCCTGCAAAAGAACCTATGGGCTCTGCCAAACGAGCCAGCACCACCCCTCAAATGAAGCAATCCCCGGTTACCCACCTCAGGGTCAACCAGAATCACCCACTCTCAAGCAGCGGCCGTGAAAGCAGGCACCACCCCCAACCTGGAGCTACTTCAACTAGCGCCAGTTCACCTGATCGCACTTCTGCAACCTGCACACCCAACAGCTCTGCGTGCGCTACCTCCCACCAACCCGCTGGGCCCCTACAACCAAGGAGGCCATCACCCACGCTGTTTTAATGGCGTCTGCTCAGTTGAATGCAACTCAGCCCATACAGGCATTCACCTCCCCCATTGTGTCAGCTAATTCAGCCCCATCTATTATTGCTGACGCCATGTTTCTGGCTCCCCCATGAGGGGCGATACCCAGCTACCTGGCCCCCAAACCCTCGGATGTAAGGTTGGATTAGCCGCAAATTCTGGTTCACTAAGCACCAAATTGGGACAATCTACTCTTCCCAATGGGGATCCAAATGGTTTGGATTTTGGAACTTCACACCAGTTCCAATATCACCTGTCCCATTTAAACCCAGTAATTGGCAATTCTCAAGTCGGCACAATATCGCCATATTCTGAAAATGACCAATTCACCAATCAGCCAGTGAGTTTTGCCCACGAAATCACAGCAAATACTCGGGCTGAATTTACCTAAATAGATTGGGATGGTGATGAAACATCGACCTTCTCCCAATTGGCTGGAGTTAATTCCAATCTGGATGGGCCTCCCCAATTTAGCGAGGCCCAACAATCCTACCCTCAATTCAATATGACGCCAGCAACTGCTGGTACATTCCAGCAACAGGGGAACTCCGCAAACTTGTCCAAACCACAGCTCACATTCAACCCGCGATTGCAGCCCAAAGCAAACACAAACGTACCAAAGGAGCCACTGGGGCGTGGCAAAAACCTCTGGCACCAACGCTACCCAAAGCTGATCCCCGTGAAGTGGCGTTTATTGCTGATGTTAAGAAGAAATGGGCCGAAACTAGAGCGCAAAGCTCTACCTCGCTCAACCCTCTCCCACATGATTCACCTTTATTATGGGCATAACCCTGTTGAATTCTATATGGAAGATTACTTCTCATACATTGCAGAGATCGCGGAGACATTCCCAATTAACACCACCTTCCATGAATCAGTGGAGGGCCACTACATCGATGTGGGCTTCACTGAAGCTGCCCTTGCTGACCATGCTGCCACCCTCCAGGTCATTATTCCGTGTGAATCTCTTCGCATCTCCCGCACACGCTCTCACCTGGAGAAAATTTCATGGGTTACTTTTTCCAACCTACCAACGACTGTTGATCCTGAGTCTCTTAAACTGGCGCTCCATCGTGGTTTAATGGAGTTTGGGTCTGTTCTTTCAGTGGACTTAAGCGTCCCCTCTTACTATGCTCCCACTCAAAGAGCTCGCACTGTTAGGGCGTCGTTCATCCCCTCCCCACTGTATCCCACAACATTATGGTTATTCCTTGTGTGGCGGTAGTTGGGGCATGCCCTGAGATCTTTTTTGTCGACCCTGATCAGGCGCGCCCCCGGTGTTCATGGTGTAACGCCCTTGGACACCTGTATAGTGGCTGCACAGCTCAAAAACAAGCCCTCTTAGCCACCACCCAGGGGCCTAAACCAGGCCAAAAACGATCCCACGTGGCTGCAGCAGCAATTCCACAACCCACACAATGGGTTCCCGTTCAAGACCTGTCCCCTGAGGCCTTACGCCTAGCAGTTGAAACAGCTAACCCCACTATTGGTACAGGATACCTTCGCGCTCATGCCCCCTTCCAGTGGGCACCCCCTCCAATCTCCCAGAGTCAACTCCCTCTCTCACCAAGCGCAAGGCATCTCCCACAGGGCGCCCCTCATCAGCCACCCCCACCAACCTCTACCAGCGATTTATCGCATCAACACTCAGCTCCCAATGGAGCTATGCCCACCATCATGGACTGGAAACCCGCGGCCTGCGGTAGAAGTGCAACCTCAAAGAGTCCTACCCCAACCCCACAGTCCATTTCGCGCGGCTCCTTTGCAGTGTTGGAGGAAGTGAATATGGACTCATACTCATCAAATGGGGACACCGCGGAGGTCGCCGTTGAGCACCCTCAGGTCCTTCCCCTGCAACAGAGCGGGGGTAGCATCCTAGGCTGGCTTACTGGGTCCTCCGCCCCCCATCCTCTCCTTCCCCTCAGAACCCTTGACGCTCCTCACAGATTGCAGCTAATAGTCAAGCTAAAAGGACTCAAAACTAGCCGCCTCACAGCAGGTTTAAACGCTGGCAACCCTCCAGGACATGGAGGGGAACAGCTATGAGTCCCCATGGCAGCACCCTGGCCCTGCAATCCATCAACGCAAATGGGTTGCGGGACTTTAAGTGGAGAGCCCGCCTCCTCCACAACTTCAGGTCAGCACAAATTGACATCGCTGCTGTCCAGGAGCCCCATATCCTCCCCCACTAACAATCTGCATGGAATGAACAGTTTGGAGGCAACTCCTTCTGGACAAACCATGCCGCCCTTATTATTTTGAATCCCCGGGTAAAACCCATTCTTTTTCACAATATCTAGGTGGCCGCCTCATACTGGCCAAACTCACCACTCCTGACTTCTCTTTCTTCGCTGCAAGCATCTACCTGCCTAATGCAGGTCAGGAGCAAAACCGGCTCTTGGAAGAGCTCGTCCAACTCAATCTCCCACGGATTACAGTCCTCTTGGGAGATTTCAACACAACCATAAGTCGCGTCCGTGACTCTTACCCCCTGCAGCAAAGGAACTCCCTGGTTCAAATCGCCTCCAGGAAAACCTTCGCCTGAGTGGCTTTATGGATGCGCTTCCACCCTCCGCGTCTGGCCTAGGTTGCATGACTAGGATACAGTATGATGGAGGAGCTTTCCAGTCAGCGTCACGCATAGATATGGCACTGAATGGCCCCCTGCTAATTGGACGCGTCTCCTCTCCCATCTCTCGTGACAACCATCTGAGTGATCACAGGTCACTCACCGTTGTCCTCACCACCACACTTAGACCGTCGCGTAGGTTCTGGCCTAGGGTTGCCCCAGCTCTTCTCAACAACCCCTTCACTAAGGAGAAGCTGTCTATGACCATCCGGGAGACTCTCACCTCCCCCATTCAACCTGCTTGACCACAAGGCTAAATGGGCGGTGACCAAGGAGGGCATCACCCGCGTTGCTTACAACTGTGCCAAAGCCCAGATGACTGCAGCTCGCGCCAGAGTCAAAAGGGCGGAAGCCAGAATCAGACATCTAGAGCGAAACTGCCAGCCTTCGCCCTCTCCCAGATGGTTGAAAGACTGGGAAGCGGCGCAGGAAGCACTCCGCTTGGAGCTCACACTGCAGGAAGAACGGGCAGCAAACTTTACAACATCTCGTTACTATGCTCATTGGGAACGCCCCACCCGCTTCTTCTTTCAGAAACAGAAAGCCTGGTCAACAGCGCAGGATATTGCTGCACTGAAGATTGGCACTAAAAACCACTTCGGATAAGGAGGAAATCACGCAGGAACTACACCGCTTCTACTCCAGCCTCTTCCATGCCACCCAGGTGGACCTGTCGGACATCCAAGACTTCCTGTGGCGGGCTCCAGAGCCGCCCATTGACCCATGGGCTGATGAGGCTCTACTGGCGCCTATTTCCATCCAGGAGGTGATAGAAACCCTTCTGAAATCCCCATGGCTTAAAGCCCCAGGCCCAGATGGAATACCCTTCGAGGTGTACCTTCTGGAACCTGCGGTAATAGCCAGAACCCTCCGCGACCTCTTCGCTGCACTCTTGGTGAATGGCGAGGTCCTCCCGACTCCAGAGGCTCAATCACGACCCTCATTAACAAGAAGTCAGACCGTGAGAATCTGGAGAACTGGCGCCTCATAGCGTTGATCAACACAGACCACAAGCTCTTCACGAAGCTTCTGGCTAACCGCATCACCAAATGGGTGTCACCTCGCCTCTCCCCATCCCAGAATGGCTTTATTCCGGGGAGGTCGTTATGGGATAACTATAATGACCTTCACGTGACTTTGACTGCTAACTCTCGTAAGGTGAATGGATTTGTGGCTCTCCTGGATATGGAAAAAGCATATGATCGGGTGGCCTGGAAGTATATTGATGCTTCCCTGGCCCGCTTCCATCTCCCCCCGCAGCTAGGCGCTGGATATCAGCGCTCTATGACCAGCTCCACACCAGAGTCCTGGCGCCAATGGGTTTTACAGTGGCAGTACTGGTTGGACAAGGCCTCCAGCAAGGGAACCCCCTGAGCCCTATTTTTTTCAACATCACCCTTGACCCCCTCTTGGCCTCCTTACAGAACAAGCTAACAGGGATTCTGGTCCCTGATAAAGCCCCCACCCCACACCATGTCATTTGCAGATGACGCCGCCATTGCATTTGGCTGCCCTGGGGATGTTGCCCTCGCTGCTGTGACCATTGAGAGGTACACCAAGGCGTCCAACGCCATGGTCAACACCTCCAAGACAACAGTTGTACAGGTCGGCTCCCCCACCTTCCCCCCACCATTTGGTATTGAACCTGTGCGCGGTACTTTCCGTCACCTGGGCGTTCTCACCAACCAACAAGGAGTTGCGCTAAAAGACAATGAGGATTTGCTCCTCGCAGCAGTTAGCTCCAGGATTTTCAGCTGGAACCAGCGGCACATCACCCCCAGGGTCAAGCTCTGATGGCCAATGTGTTCCTCCTCTTAAAGTCTGGTTCCTAGCGCACGTCTACCAATTCACAGATGCCCTTTATAAGCGGACCAATGTACTCCTCCGCTGTTGGATCTGGGGCTCAAACCATCCACCAATGGCCCTCTCAACCATTGCCTGATCCTGTAATGAAGGGGGTCTAGGGCTTCTGGACACGCGATCCCATGCCACCACAATCTTCCTGAAGTTCCTATGGCCGATTGTCTGCTGGGACGCGACACCCCATGCCCCAATGGGCGCCCGCCCTCCGCCAGTCAGTGTCAGCAGCTCTGGGTGTTCCTAGAGCATCTCTGACCTCATTAGGGGAGTGGCTCACAAACCACCCAGGCCATCGCCTGAAACCATCCTCGTCCCCCCACTGGAACCAGGCTCTCCTTGACCTGAAACGAGTAGGCGCGCGGATCCATCATGCCTTCCCATACAGAAGGGAAGTCCCTGGCCTCAGCCCCCATCGCCATGCAATTGTGCACAATGGACAAGTTGTCACAACTCGCCTCAACCCCTAAGATCGTCCTCCCATCCACCCAAGACTCCTTGAGCTCCTCCCTCCCTCCGTGAAATTCGACCTTAAGGAATTGTGGAAGGACGTCTATCACCCCATCCTATTAGCAAAGGTGTCCAACACCTTATGGAGGGTGCTCCACTGTTCATACAGGACAGGGGACCGGACTGGCCCTACCTTCCAGCATTAAAGCTGCCCCCGCTGTGCAGAGCCTATTGACTCCCACCTCCATCGTTTTTTCACCTGTCCAGGTGTCACCGCATTTTGGCCAAAGGCCCGCGCGCTCCTCCATGCTCAGCCCTGGTCTGGACACCATGTGCAAGATCTCATGTTCGAGCAGACGTTGCCTGGTTGCCACCAACCCCTCCGTGTCCTCGCCTATGCCACAGCCATCTGGACCATCCATAACTCCTTCCTTCGTGCTGCCTTTGACCAGAAGGTGTGGACCCTTCCACACATGATCACCCACTTTCAGGTACATTTTGAGATGGCCCTGAAGGTCTGCACTATGTCGCCAATCCTCCCCCGCTCAGTTGTCACTGCAGCACGGCTCTGGCGCGCAAACCCCCTCCCTTTCTCAATGCCTCCTCCCTCCCCTTCCCTCTCTTAGGCTCTTAGGAGCCCAGGCGTAATTTAATAAACATTGATGAATCCCCACCTTGGGTTGGGACCATATAGTACTAAAAAAAACCTAAGAAGGGGAGGAAGCTGGCGGCTGTCCCTCTTGTCACCCTGAATGAATTTAGCCCATTTGATAGATGAGAGGTTGTGAAGGAATATCCCATATAAATCACACCCTTTTTACCTCTGCTAACCGCCCAGGAGTTAGTACAGATTTTCTTTTTTGGGGGGGGGTGTTGGGAGGTGGCGGAGGTCAGAATCCATCGCCAGCATAGGTTTACAGTGATCTTCCCCAAAAAAGAGGTTTCCTCACCGGTTCAAGTTCTGCTGGACTAAGTAAGTTTGGTTACTGACAAAAATAAATTGACTGATTCTCTCAGTCTTGAAATCCTCACCTGCCATTCCCTTCCATTGTAAGAAAAAATGAGCTCATCCCTGACAGGTATGGGCGTGTTAAACCTTTCAATGCACAATGTGGCTTCCTGTAGTTGGACTAGCCATGGCGCAACCTGCTGTCCACTGGAGAAGTCGTTGTGATTGTGCCAAGCAGAATTTCAGCATAATAGAATTATTTGAAAAGAGTTTAATACCAATCTGGCCATCAGGTCGGGTTCAAATTAGTATCCATAACATTTATGATATCAATCCGTGGTAGCCAGTTTGCAGAGAACCCTAACAGGAATGCACCTGTTTACCATTCCCTAATCAGGAAGTTTATAAGGCGGTGGCCCTGACAGGATCCGCTGCTGCTCCATTTTCCTTTTATGTTCCATATCTTTCAAATAAAACTTTCTTATAAAACCAATTTAACTTTAAAAATTAAGACGTTTGTCAGGCAATTGTAGCTATGATTTCCAACTTAGGATTTCCTGGATAGTGCTTGCGGTTGCCTTATATTTTCTGCATCCTCAATATGGAAGGCTGAACCAAAAGTATTCCGGCTGGTGCTGTAGGTGGTAACTCATCCTGAGTGTAAGTGAAGTCTTATTATCAGCACGTTCCATGACATATCCCTTCAGGAGTAGTAAAGACATAAGTCCTCCTTTGGCTCTACTTTCCCATATCAGTGATCTTGCGCATGTGGCAGATGTGCAATGAGGTACTGTTCTGACTCCTAAGGATTCCCCCTCCGCCCTTTTTTGTCTTCTACCTTGTAAAATGATAGAAGGGGTATACTTGGAGGTGGTCCAAACTAGAGGTGTCTGGAAGGACTCTATGGCTCATCTTAATATTTAGCCTTGTTACCTCTCTTATTCCAGAAATAACTTACCCTTCCCCAAACCCACAGTACTTAAGTTCCTTCTTCACGCTATGGCACAGGTTATAGTTGGCTGATCTAACTCTTAACTTCATTGTATAGCATGACTACACATTAAGCCCTTAAATCTTTAATATAGATAAGACTATGTTAAAGATTTTCATGAATAACCAATAAATTTGACAACAAAAGCAATCCTTTAATTACAGAAGGAAAATAATATTTATTTTCTAATCACTTTATTCAAGAGAAAAAAGCTCTCATTATGAGGATCATTAACTATTGTAAAATGCAATTATGGGAGGTAGTTGCTTTTAAAGAAGTGTAAAATAGGAAGTCTCGTGGTCAATTACAATGAAATCCATTTCAGGGTAAAATCTAAGATTTGAATGAAGCACATTTTATGACTTTGATTTGTGAACCAGAAATCAATTCAAATATTAATTTTCAATTCCCTCCTTGACTTGATTTACTACTCTATATTTGATGGACAATCATCTATATTGTGAAAAGGTTAAAGAAATTTGGCGTGAACATATTTAAAATTTTCCCATCACTTAAGTCTTGAATAGTGTAAACTTCAAAAGAGACCCAGTTAAGTACAACATAGGGTCTTTTCCAAAAATGTGGCTAACTTATATGGTTAACCAAATACATAAGTACTGCAGTGATCAACTGTTGAGATTAGCCCTAGTAGGTGTGAAGCCTTGACCTTGGGCTCACGATACAATTAATTATTTTAGGCAATTTTACCCTATATTTGTAATTATTTTAATAATCACTATTTATTGGGATTAAGACAAAAAATTATTAATCTTCATTTCCTAGAATTGAATGGTTGATAACGCTGAATTCACATTTAAACAAATTTGGGGTAGATCACCCCATTAATGCTCCACTGGCCGATAAGATAGTTAAGAATACCCAAACCAACATAATGTTACCTTGATATTAAGTCTAAAGTTATGTTCAGTGTTTAACTCCTCAAATCACTCCCTTAACCCCTTATGCCACATTATACTTTACTACCTATTGGCTTCCTAATGGCAGATAGTGAAAAACACTTAACTGTGTTACCATTATTTCAGTACAGCTCTTAATGATGAAGCCTGATCTACTACAACCCTGAACCTGACTAAGCCTTTACCTTGTACATTCCCCAATCTACTTCCATCCTTGCATGTGGTATGCGCCTATCTCTCCTCATCTGGAATCTTCCCCTCTTTTATTAAATTATATGCTTGATTCTATTCTGGTACCTTTTAAGTACCATTTATTTCTTAATATAGCTACCCTTGATTAACAAATCTTTCAACATTATTTTTTTGTCTAGTTTAACTAGAGATTTGCCTGCATTTTTAGCAGAGTTTTTCTTGGCGACGACCTCTTTTCCACCAAGAGATTGCCTAGCTCTGACAAGATTTTTGTCTATTAGATTAATAGAAATTTTGCCTGTTCAATGTGAACAGAGATTTGCCTTGACGACGCCTACTCCGTTGAAAGATTGCCCTAGAGAGATAAAGTCATCTAGGAGATTCCGCTGACACTACTAACGACTAAAAATTGTGTAACCTTTGAAGAACCTGACCTTTGAATTTAGTAGAAACTCATAAAGCGATACAACTGCCAACTGCAAAGCTTGCCACGGTGAACCTATGCACATCATCCCTCTTTTTTATCAATTTACCTGGTCAGAGCTTACTATAGGCTTTGTCTGAGTATTGATCAGAAATTTTACCAATCATTCAAAGTACTTAGATGGTCAAAGCTTGTACTTCTCTGTGATGTTAAAATGTAACAAAGGAGATAGCGCAGATTGTTGACCGTACAAAATCTGGAAATGTGAATATCCTGTACCACTATGATGACTGATATTGTAAGCAAACGTAGTTGAGTCCACATATATGGCCCATTGAAATGAGAATTGTTGACAAAATTTTGGAAAGCTCTTAATAAAGTAATGTTGTCAAAAACACCATCCCATTGGTCTTGGGAAGATATAAGATGGTAAGGACTCAAAAATTCACATTAGTTTATTCAGATTGGGAACAACTTGAAATGTAAAATTTGCGGCATTGTCCATAGGATGACTTATAGACATCTATGCCAATGTACTACCTGTTCTATTATAAACTTTGCAGTTGATTTTGTTTCATAAATTTCTGAGGGCTAGAGCTCTGAACACTTATTAAGATGGTTTATTGATATTATGATGTATTTGAAGCTGATAAAACTGGTTTAGAAAGGTCCTATAATGTTTATAGGCAATGTATACCAGGATCAATTAGGCTTAACCAACCTGCAAGTAGTTGTAGGCTTGTAAGGCTGATGCGCTTGACATTTGTGGCATTTTTTTACTACATCTTTGATATTGAATCTTAGTGATTCCCAATGATACCCCTTTTGATTAAGCTTTAAGGTCATATATAAAACTACATATCCCACTGTGCAATGAGCTCATATGATTATCTCCTGAAAAGCTGAAGATGGGAGATATAGTCTATGGTCATTCCCCACAATTTTGTATAATTTTCCATCCTAAATTTTGCTGTCACCTTTAGTTAATCCAACATATAGAGAATAGCAGGTTTTTTGCTCTCATAATTTTTGCTTTAATTTCCTTGAATAGTTGATATGTAAAGGGGATAAAGTGGTGAAAACAGGCAGTGACAAAAAGTTCATCAGTTTTGATGGGTTTGTCCTGAGAAATTTACTATCTCACAATTGTAGGCCTGTAATTTCAAGGCCCATTGCGCTAACTGATCTTTTGATCCCTTAAGTATATATAACCATTAAAAGGAAGCATGCTTGGTGACAATAGTAAATTTGTTCCATGTAACAGAACCAAAATTGTCTACAGGAATATGATGGCTGAGCACTCTCACTCAGCTACAGTGTAGTTGCATTCAATATTGCCCAAGACATGATTGCAGAATGCATCCAGAGGTTCTTCTCCATCATCCCCTATCTTAGATAAAAAGACTCTATAGCTGTGAGAAATGAATTGTAATGTACTATGAAAGGTTGGTCAAAGTTTAGATAACTCAGAATGTGGCCTCAGTTAAAGCCTTCTATAGCCATTTAAAGAAGTATTTTCATTCTTTACCATTGATAGTGATTCCACCTTGAAACATGTGTAGTAGAGGCTTACATGTTGCGCAAATCCCAGTATAAATAAGCAGTATTATCTGATTTTTCCAAGGACTACTTGGATATCTCGCTTACTCTCAGGTTTTCTCATGTGGCTGGTGGCGTCAAGTTTTTGAGGCTTTGGCCATATTACTCAATTGTCAACTACTTGACCTAGATACTCCATCTGAGACTTGAAGAACTGAAACTTGCTAGGCTTGATTTTTAACTGAGCTTAAGCTATCCTCCAAAAGACCTATTCACGGGTGCACTATATGTCTGGTGAATGTTTTCAAGAACTTAATTATATTGTCAAGTTGAACTAAGACACAAATCATCTCAAATCTCCCAAGGTAGTGCCCATTACCCATTAAAAGACGGTCAGAGCGTTGCAAAATCCTTGGGGCATTTGAAACAGTTGGAACAATCATTAAGAGGTAATAGCCACACACTTTTTTCTGGTCTTCAGGAGGCAGGTTGATCTTCAAGTATCCGCTTGTAAGATCTAGAGCTGTAAGATAATTGTATCTCTTTTTTTAGCACTAGTGGTTCCCAACTCAAAAAAGGGGGAGCCGCCACGCATCTTTATTTGCAAATAAGCCAAACAAAGGGATTATTAGAAATAAAAATTCTAATATGGCACCTCAGCTAAAAGCCTAGGAAGCCATATCAGAAGGGGGGAAGCTTTGGGGAAACTTTTGTCCAGCGCCCACTTTAGCTGGCGGACCATGTCAGACAGCATTGGGGTGGGAGCATCGGTGACATGGGGCATAAGGAGGTTAGTTGTGGGTTTTCTTTGGTTATGAGGCCAGCGGTGTCCATTGCCTCAACGTATTGAGCAAGTTGATGCTCAGAAAAAGTGAAAAGAGCTGGAACACAAGTGAAAGACTTGATGTGCTGGCGGGTTTTGGGATAATCAGGGTTAAAAGACAAGTTTTTGCCACATCAATGCAGGCGCAGCTCGCACCAAAAGCCAGCTCCTCAATATCATATTTTTCCTCTTCCTCAAAATCATGAGGGAAATTGAGGATTGGAATACCCTCAACCAGGGGTTCCATTGCCCCATGGAGTTGCTGGCGGAGTAGGGTGTTGGCAGGAGCTGCAGTGGCTTCAACTGACATTTTATTTATATTTTATAAAAAGGAAAAGCCATATTTAGGATGAAAACAGTGGGGATGCATTTGGGAGGATTGATGAAAAACTCCCTCAATGCAAAATCCAGTTTAACGTTATACAACCGGTCATTTTTGTCAATCCATTCAAGAGCCTTGAATGGATTTAACTCAGCTAACGCTCGCCCACCACTGGAGTTAGTAATTTGGCCACACCTGATTGACTGTGAACTGTTGACCACAGCATCTCAGCTGAAACTGTTCAGCCATTGGCTCAGGATGGCATAAATCGACCAAATTTTTGTAAATTTTAAAATTTTGATTGGCTGCAGCTTTGAAAGCCATGCCAGAATTCGCCAAGGTTAGGGGTGGGAGAATTGAGCCCCACTCGAAAAATTTGGGCATGGCAGCAGCTGAGCCAACACCGAGAGGGGGTGTGGCAGAAGCGGCAGAGGCAAAAGCTATAGGGCACTTGTGCTTTGAGTGATCAAGCTCAAAGCGCAAGGGGCAAATAGCGCAGACATACTTAACGCATGTCCAAAATGGGTGATCAGGGGCAGATCTGATCACCGTGCAAGGGGAATTGCAAGATGGGTGTCACAATGGAATGGACAGATCATTGCAAATGCGTGAGGCCCTGCCAAACAATCCAATCCATTCAAAACCACAAATTGCAGCACAGGGTCTGCGCTGTAAACGGCCAAACCCTCCATAAGCACATGGCAGAGGCGTCAGGGTAAAGGTGGGAGGGCAACCTGGTGAACTAGACCACCAAAGTGGCCTCATCTGGGAGCCAGGTGCAGACAGTAGGGAGCGGAATCTTTTTAAAAATTAACGGCAGATTAGATGCTGCTATTGTATTGGCCTCAGAATGGAAACCAAGGCCAAAATACCACTTGAAGGGGCAGAAATCTATGAAGCCGATGGGTTAAACACCATTGTGGCCATCTCAATGATGGCCGCGCTTGAATATGGGAAGAGGTTCCCATATTTGACCCAAAGGTTAAAATGAAAATTGCTCCATGGGAGCACCAAAGGGCTCCAGAGCACCTCCTGGGAACTTGCAAAATGGTGGGCCAAGTCCCGAGGGGGACATAACACCCAGTAGCATTAGGGGGGCTAGCAGAGCCAGCCCTGGTGTGCTTCAGCGGCGGCTGAAATACACCAGATGGCAGTGCACCGCCACCCCAAGCCGGGGTAACAGGTTTCAAAAGCATTGATATTTGTAAGTTTTTTGCTCAATTGAGCAGTAATTTTTGTATTTTTTCTTAAAATTAAAATTGGTTTCGATTTTGATGTCAAAGCAAAAGAGAGATAAGCTATTTAGCATCTCCTAGTTGATCCAAAACGTCATCTATTCAAGGTAAAGGATTAGTTTCTTTTTAATATTCTATTCAGAAGTTAGTAATTAATGATGACTCCGTTAAAGCCATCTTTCTTCCTAACTATGAGTACCAGGATGGCCATGGGCTGCGCAAAGGGACAACCATCCCTTGATATATAAGCTTTTCCAATTCCTTTTGCACCTCCGTATCACTGGTTTTATTTCTTCATATTGGGCGCGATCAAGTAGGTTTAGCATCTCCAGTATCAACGTTGTTCTGGATTACCACAGTGCAACCAAAGTTGTAGTCATCTGTTGCAAATACTTGTGCATTTCTGTGTATGTGAGCTATTAGTTGATCTTTCTGATTGTCAGTTAGTTAGGTGAGTTGTTTACAAGAAATGACAACACAATTTGGTAAGGGAGGCTCAGTTAAGCCAAAATTGGCCAAATTACCAAAATAATTTACTTCCCAAATTTCTTAGTGGGTAAGATGTATAACGAAATTTATGTCCTCTCTTGATAAAAAAATTTGGAGGTATTATATTGGCTAATAATACAAAAATCTCCTGGTGACCAGATGAGAATATCTTAAGAGAATCTAAAGGTTCAACCCCCAATTGTTGCTAAGGGGAGGATGTTTTTAACAGTTCTCTTGGTAACTCTATATTTATTCTGGTTGACACCACACACTGCTATCCAGGGTACAATATACAGTCATTATATGCTTTAGGGGAAGTTCCTTTATTTTCAGAAATGGTGGCAAATGGAGGGGATCTTCTATGACCCATTTGTTTTTACAGGATGAGAACTACTCCATTGTTACAAACAACCTTAATGAAGATATTCCTATGAGTTAGGGAAGTCAGATTATTCCTTAAGTAGTGAAGGGGTAATGTTTACCTTAGTATAGTAAAGGTTTTAACCTCATAGTTGAAACATCACCATAAAATTTAAGAAATCTAGTACTAACAAGAAATTGGAGTTTCATTGGAAATCACTATAGCAAAGGCACTAACCTGCAAGGAAAACTCATTGTTAATGAGATCTATGTCCCGTTACCTGTAGTACTCATAGGCCCAGCCATTTTATATCGCTGATGGTGGGCTACATCATGAGCTATTACAAATTGTTTTACAAACTGACTGGATAATATACTTAAGAGGCGCCACTATTGCTATGTTGTCAGGATTACAGAATGATCCAAAAGTTTAAGCATCTCTAATTGCAAGATTCAAACCCAAACCAAAACAAGCAAATCCTACTATCTTGATATAGTAACACAATGCCGCAGTAACCTTAAAAGCAATTTTGTATAGATCCTAGCTTGGGTGTGCTTGGTAATTTACCCCAAAATAATGCCCTGGATTCCCTTTAAACATTGCTCCCATCAATTTACTCTATTATTTTCCTTACCCTTGGTTTTCGCTATCATTATAGCTTAATTAAAGGCCATACAGCAATTAAAAAGCTTTTCTTTTAATTGTACATTAGTTAATATAGATTAATATTCTTGCGCCTGGGTCTTTAAAAAACCTGAACAGTAAATCAGGGACAGTTAATTTTTCCCACCTTCTCCAACAAATGGCTAAAAACTAAACTTTGTTTACATGAGTATCAATATAAAAAGAAATGGAAAATAGTGTGAACTGCATGTTTATTTAAGAATGGAAGGAGTATCGACCTGATTAATCATGGTATTAATCTGTCACCTACATTGGGGATGTGGATGTTTAAGTTCTCAAATATGAATGCAACATTAATTCCTTTTAGATGAGGTAAGGATTGAAAATACTCAATATATACAAATGTTTTGTTCTTGAAAATTGGGTTTTAAAAGGTTTAGAGACAACTTCTTTCCCCTCTTGTTCCATGGCTGCTCTCTGACTTCTGGTGATGGCCAACACCGTGAAGATGTTTTATTGGGTTTTTGAATATGAGGATGACTCACATCTTCCTCAAGACTCTGGAAAAGTCTAGATGATGACTGACATTAGAGCGTATCCCTTCTACTTCCAAGCCCCTTTTCACTGGCTTTAATCTTCTTGTAAAGTCATCAGGTTTACCTCAGAGCGTCGCTAAGGGCAGGAGTCCATGTAATGCCCCTTATATTCACAGATCCAACAATTTATCTTAGCAAGGTTGTGGCGATCACAAAATATCCTTAACGAGTAGAGAGCTCTCCATGGTCCCTCTATTACTTTCACTTACTTGCAGGAGCCAGTTGGATCAGGCTTCTACATTGGGCGGTCCAAATGTGACTTCACATTTCCCCAGGTATTTAATCATGAATGGCGTATATAAATAAATTCACAAGTGCCATAAACAGGGAACAATTAACTCAGAATAATTATTACTGGCATTCTGGAGTGCAATATTGACATCAAATTCCATCATGGCTTTAACACCCAGAAGTATTTGAGCCTTAGGATAAAAGTGGTCAGCAAATTTGGTAATGGTATCATTCTTCTTGTTCAATTGGTTTAACCATCTGGTGTTCATCATTATTATTTATTTAAACAAATGATTTTAGTAATATGTAGATACAAGAGTTTGACTAATTGCTATGAAGCTTTGAGTGGGGGACCACAACTTTATATGAAGTCACTAAAAAGGAAATTGATTTATTGATGATAGATCCACCAAAGTCCATCATTTCCGATGATTTATGTTAGTCAATAAAACCCTTAATACCCATCGGTGCACTCTCTATTTCTTATACATAAATTACCAAAACCGTGGCTTCAGTGTCCCTATCACCTTTATATCAATTCAATACTCCTTTGCCCTGCGTCAGTGTAAAATGATCAATGATAGGCTTTGTTGTAAGTAAGGAAATCCACTGGAAGTTTATTGGAAATTGCCTAGTGACTTTTATGGAAATAACATGACCCCCTAAACAATTGCTTTCCTGATCTAAATTAGTTTTATGCCTCAAGTTTTTAGTCCCAATTGCTTCTTGATAATTGGACATTGCACCAATAGGATCTTGGTAAATAAAAGCTTTTCCAAGATGGATGGTCAGGTGGACGGAAATCTCTTTCCAGAGGAAGCTACGCTCAGTTTACCCAAAAAGAAGAGTACAAAGAGAAAGCTGGTTATCCTCCCTCTGGCGTCGCCCCAGCTGCCACTGCACCCAAATTTTGAGTGGGGTTTGATCCTCCCGCCCCAAACTTGGCAAATTCTGGTGCTGCTTTCAAGGCGGCAGCCAAGCAAAATTTAAAAAATTTGAATAATTCAGTTGATTTAAAACTTGTGAGTCAATGGCTGAATCAGTTTCAGCTGAGCTGCCATGGTCAACAGCACACAGCCAATAAACTCCTGCTACCGCTCTAATTCCTGTGGCTGTCCCAGCACTGGCTGAATGCAATCCATTCAAGGCTCTCAAATGGATTGATGACAGCGACTGACCTTACAATGTATAGACAGATTTCACACTGGAGAAATTTTATGTTGATCCTCTCAATTTGCATCACCATTCTCGCTTTCAAAACGGGTTTCCCCTTTATAAAAACATTAATAGAATTACAGTTGATGCCGCTGATGTCCCTTCCAACACCCTCTTCCACCAGCAACTCTATGGGGTGATGGAACCCCTTGTTAGGTTAAAACCCATCCCAAATTTCCTCCATGAGTTTGAAGAAGGTTTTAAATATGAAATTAAAGAGCTTGCATTTGGTGTGAGATACGCTTGCATTGATGCAGCAAAAACTTTGACTTTTGATCCCAACTATCCTCAAACCTGACAGAGCATAAAGTGATCAAATTTTAATCCTGCTCTCATTACTTATGCTGCGCATCAACTTGCTCAATATGTTGAGGCGGTGGACACGAACAGCCACATAAACTAAGAAAATTAACAAGTATACCTCCTCATGCCCTATGCTGCTGATGCTATGACCACTATTTTGTCCGCCATGGTCATTCAGCAGAGCGGATGCTGGACAAAAAGTTTCTCCAAAGACTCCTCGCCTACTGATAAGGCTTCCTAGGCCGATAGCTGAGGCAACAAATTATATTTTTTATTTATAATAATTACTTTGTTTGGCTTATTTACAAATAACAATGCATGCGCCCCCTTTTTGGGTTGGACACCACTAGTGAGAAAAAAAGCAAGCTGGGTGGCCACTGGAAGTAATAGATACTACAGTGTGCTCTTTTGTTTGCTAAAATAAACCTTATTATTGATAAAAAGGTTTTTTAATTGTACTTTTTTTACCCCTTTTACTTTCCTCAAACAGAACCTAGTTACTTTATATTTTAGTAACTGTGCAGTTAAAAATGTGACGCCCTAGCACCAATTTTATTTGGTGCTCACTAAAGGGGGCCACACTTTGGTTTTCTGAGTAGAGTTTAAAACCTAGGAATTTTGATACCCCAGATGAGGGATATCCCAGGATGGAAGTAGTTCAAAAACAGATGCTGAAGTGGCCAACCAAGTGGCCCAGCAAATTATTCTGCCATAATCAGTCAATTAGAAGAAAACTTGAATGCTCACATGGATCAATTGGCTAAAATCATAATTGGACATGATCACCAAGTAAAAGTGGTAGAGAAAGATATGCATGTGCATCAACGCCAGCTCAATTGCCTTGATACCAACATTAATGGAGCAGTTCACTCCACTTACTAATTATACCAGAAATTTGATTCCTTACATCTGGAACTGGAAACCCAGTACAAAATAGTAGGGTCTCTGGTAAGCGAAAACATCATCTTAAAAGCAGATTTTCAGGCTGCTAAACAAACGATTATTAATATAGATTTCAAGCTTCAAGTGTAACAATACCATTTTTCTGCTATATTAAATCAAATTAAAGTGGATGCATACTAGTTCTTGTAAATGCAGACAAGGTAAAGTATATTTGGAAATATTCTGCTAGAGCCTGGTTGCGTAAGCAATGAGACACCAGTTACAGGTAGTATGCCTGCTGTTTTTACATCTATTTTGGGGGAGGGAGCGTCCATTCATCAAACTATGGTAGCTTCAGACAGGGTTATTCCCATTCATCATCTTGGCAATTTTCAAAGTCAGACAGAGACAACTCAGTCCTTTAGTCCCAGAGGCCATGAAACTCAATTTCAAGTCATCATGTTACTTTATCAAAATTCTATAAAAAGAAGGCAAATGTGTACAATTTTCTTATTATTTTTGAAACTAGCATGGGCGGGGCATCTGACATCGCCAAGTTGACAGAGGTGATGAACTTGCTAGACTTCAAAATGCATGAATTAGTTATTTCTAAGCTGAAAAAAGCCGTCATGTCCTATCCTACAGCCAAGGATCTTATTATCAAGGAGTTTGGTGGCGCAGAGAGGATGACCACTCGGAAGATGGCATACATAATTATCTCCTTTAAAAAAGATAAGCCTATAAAAGTATAAGCAGAGGGATTCTATATGGAGGTGCAGACGCTATCAGGGGCTAACATAATAAATGACTTTGACTCTTAGATTGCATTAGGCCACTCCTGTGAGCCTTTAAGGATTTTTATAGGGTGGTGATACCAGTTTTGAATAAGGAGAATGACAGAACTCATATATAAATTCTCTCCACCGATGTGCCATCACTTTTGAGGCGCCTAACCAAAGTCTGCGTTAGCCTTGCAACCAACCCAAAATGAGCTAACATGTCAATTAAAGAATTAGCTCAGCCTTATGGCCCTCATTTTCATAGGCCTAATATTGTTCAGGTTACTTGTTACCTTTGCAAAATTCTAGCCATTATGCCTATAATTGTCCCTTTTCAAGTTCTTCTCTTAAGGTTCATTTGGTGAACCATGGCAATAAGGTGGACTTGGGAAAAGTCAGGATGGAGTAAGACTGGTTCAACTTCTGACGCCTTTACAAAAAATTTTATGGTGAAAATTTTTTGTCCCCACCTGTCATCTAATCAACGAGCACTGTTGAAAAACCGCCTCCCACAGTTCAGCTAGTTCCCGCAGGTAAGATGTTAGTGGGACCAACTGCATGCAGAAAAAAATGCAAGGCTGAGCTGGGGAAAACTGTGTACTGAAGACTTACGTTCATCAGTTAGAACTACATGAGCTTCAAGTATTCTCTGGTAATATTTCTTGATTGGATGGAGTCCATGGGGCTGTACCTTTAGAGAGTTTGACAAAGTCCAGCCCTCAGATAGGTCTGAAGATTCAAAATCATCTAATTTAAGTGGACGCTCTGGATGTCCTCACAATAAATGAACGGATGCTTATTCCTCAGAATGCACTTATGATGATATTTCAGTCAATAAGCTTAAAGTAAGCACCATCGTTGACAATGAGGCTTTAATTTGTATTGTGTGCACTTGACTAGTAAATAGACTGGGCCTCACTCCTGACATAGATCATAAAAAATTTATGGTACTGCGAGACAACAGACTACAACTTCTGAGATAGTGTACAGTGTGTTGGCACTACAATTCAGATCATTGGTAATATCTGTTCCTTCTATTGTATTCCATAAGCAAAGCCATGACTTTCTTATTAGAATCTCATCTATGAGGACTCATGGAATTAAAGCCTATTTTAAAGAGAATACCATGGAAATCTTTAGACAAATCCTCCATTATTTTATAATTGGAAACTTGAGGCCCCAGCGCCTCAAACAAAAGGTTTTGTCAATTTAGTGTTCAAGAATAACATCATTCTTGTAGATTATCCGCGGATTTGGGCCCGTATGTGTTTATTAACCATCCAGATTGTTGTCTTTGAGGATATTCTGTTAAGTGCTAATTATGACTTAACCATTATGGCAGGTCGTCAAAAAATTAGTGGGGATAAAAATTATTTTATAACTTGCCATGGATTATATGGCGTAATTGGTGTGCCATATTGTCATCTCAATTTTGGAACCTGTCACCGCTCCTGGAATTATCACACTAACCATGGCAAAATCCAGTATTATTTGGATAATCTGTATACTTATTTAGTGCAAATTAAGAGGCATAAACTCGTCATTTTTATCCCTATTATACCATTGAGGAGGTATTCAATATCCATGGTTTTAAAGATATAAATGAACGGGGCTTGATGGCAATGAGCGTCAATTAATGTGTTCTTTGGTGCCTCAGAATGTTTTTTTGGGCTAATGGAGGATGAAAAGGACCAAGGTTTGGCTGTAACAGGAAACTGAGAGCAGGAGGTCGCAGGAGGGAGAGCGTCAGGAATAAGGTGCCAGAACAAGGCAAAGTGGCCTAATAAGAGGAAGCAACATTATAGGTTATCTTGACTTGTTTAAAAAATTTATTAAACAAAAAGCACACCAAACTAATGACAACCAACAGGGACAAAAGTCTCTGAGAGTTAGAGTAAGTTGCGTATGAACTGCGGCGAAATAAAATGTGGTGAAGTCAGTGGAATAGGCTGCGGCGTGAGGGGCAGTTTCAAATCAAAGGGGAGGGTCATATCAGAGCAGAAAATGGAGTCCAGTCATTGTGAAGATTTTATCTTGTGTTTTCTTAATAGCAATAAGCTTAAAAGTATGGGAAACTTTTTAATATTCCCTAAATTTTTTAAAATATAACTGTTTATCTGAGAAAAGCAAAGCCTTTCACAGCTTGAGCATGAAGTTTAAAGGAAAAATTTGTGATAATTTTAAAGAAATAACAAAACTAGATCTAGGTTATAAAATCTTCGCCTTCTAACAAATTGAGATTTTTCATATTCAGATAACTTCTGTAAAATCAAAATAGCTTATTTTCCAGAAATTTAAGCCAACTTTCGCCAGATTTAACGCCTATGGCATTATTTCCCACAGCCTTGGATGGCAAATCCAGAACCCATTTTTAGTCACTGACCTTAGAGAGGACAAAGTGATATTTAAGGGTTATGGCCCTGAATCCAAAGGCTTATTAGGATTAGCTTTGGTGGGGCGTTCTACACAAGGGAAATATCACTAAATGTGACACCACCCTCCACTCTTGGATGGGGTTCCAAGCCTAAGGGGACATTTGTCAATACAAAGTTCTTGTGGGGGTAGGCAGCTTCATGGCGCCAAGGAGGCTTGGGTTGCAGGGCCTACAGCGTCAGAAACCTCTCATGGAAGTTAAGTATTAGGTCATGAGCATTGGCACAGTCTCAATGGGATACTCAGCTGTTCTTAGTCTCATCTTAACCTTTCCAGGACACTAAATACTGTATGTGGCGTTAGGATAGGCGAGAAGCAAGAACAGCATCGATCACATATTGGTGTTTACCATCTACTATGACAGGCTCAGGGTGAGGCGGCTTGAGACCATCAAAGAGGGTTAGGAGGCACTCAAGGAGGGTGCTGAATACTTTGATAGAAGGGGGTAGATCAACATGGTAATAGACGGTCCAACCTTCTTGATGATCTTGAAGGGTCCATCATGCTTAAGGCCCAACTTGTAGCAGGGCTGCTCAGGTGGAGGTCCTTGGCATTGACCATGACCAAGTCGCCTGGTTTGTACTTAGGGCCTTCTCAGCACTTGAGGTAAGAATATGATTTGTAGATTCTCAATGCATCAACAAGCTGATCCTTATTGCCTAAATATGTCTCCGAGCTTTTTAGTGAGCTCATTGACAGCAACAACGGTGCACTTAATCCGTAGGCTAAGGTTGATTTTGGGGTTGTACCCATAATTTTCAAATAAGGGGATGTGCCTGTAGAGGTATGAGTAAGGTTATTATAGGAGAATTGTGCAAGTGGAATTTGAAAGTCCCAATTGTCATATTAAACGTTGGAATAACTACGCAAGAATTGCTCCAAACCTTGATTCACTCTCTTTTTATGACCATCCAATTGAGAGTAAAAGGCTGTGGAAAATCAGGGGCGGACGCCTAATATGAACAGTGAGGCTTCTCAGAACTGGGCAGAAAATTTTAGTCCGCAATTACTAATAATTCCTTTAGGAGGCCGTGTAGGCAAAAGATGTGGTCCACAAAGAGGCGGGATGTCTGAACAATGGTGCTTGTGGTATTGCGAGGGACGAAATGTGCCATCTTGGTAAAGCGGTACACCACAACCATTACTGAGTCATAACCCTGGGACAAGGGAGTTCCACGAGAAAATCAACGGACACTGAAGTTTAAGGGCCCTCTGCAGCTTGAAGGGGACAAACAGACCAGCGCCCTTCATGAAATTAGGTTTAACCGGTTACATGTCAATCAGGAGTTTGTGAATATGGCCACATCTGTGGCGATGCCTTTCTAACTGTAGGAGCTGCAGACCAACTCAAGCATCTTATCCTTGCCAGGGTGGCCAGAAGTTGTAGGGTCATAAGCTTAGAGAATCACCTCTTCTCTCAGGGGTTTAGGTAAACCCACTATTTGCCTTGATGGAGGATGACCCCATCTAGCAACTGGTAACCTTTGTCCAGGGGTTCGCCATTCCTCTGGCAGGACTACTTAATAAGTAATAGTCAAGAGGCATGGGTTGGGACAGCCTAACGCGGGTAGGTGTGTCAGTATCCCCTTCTAAAGGTTCCATAATAAGCAGAGAGGGGTTGGCCAGTGGGCTCTCCTTCACCTGTTCCATCTTAATCAACACAAGGGTATTGTGGGCGTCAACTAATGCCAGCTCAGGGGCAAAGGCAAGGTTCTGGGAAGGGTATTTGGTAACAGGTCTTAGGATACCCTTAATGAATTCATATTGGAAATCAAAAACTGACAGGATTCCCAACCACCAGGACTGGTGAAGGGACAGCTTCTGGGGGCGCGGTAGTACATCAATGCCTTGAAGTCAGTGTGGACAATAAAGGGCCACTTAGGTCCATGCAAATGGTGGTGCCCGTTCTGTACTTTTCAACAATAGCAAGATTTTCCTTATCATAAATATCATAGTTAAGCTGCGTCATGGTCATCTTCTTGGAAAAATAAGCAACAAGAAGCTCCTCTCCGTCCTCCTCTTCCTGTAACAGAGCTGCTACCATTGCAAAGTTAAAAGCATCAGTAGTTACAATAAAGGGGCAAATGATGTCTGCATGTGCTAAAACATACTGGAAAAAGTATGGACTTAATGGCGTGGAACGCGGCGTTGCATTCTGTGGTCCAACTGAAATCTTCTTTACAGATGCGTTATAGAGAGGTGCGACGACTTCTGAGAGCTTGGAATTAAACTTCTTGAGGAAATTACATGTCACAAGGAAACTGTGTAACTCTGTGAGGGATGAGGGAGTAGCACAATTGCGGATCCCTGCTTCCTTATCTGGGGCGATCATGTTCCATGGGAGAAGATCTTGTTTCCTAGAACTCAACCTTAGACTAAAAACTCGCAATTTCTGGCCTTAATAGTATGGTTCTTCTGTGCAAGTCACTCCATGACAGATACAAGGTGATGGGCGTGAGATTATGCATCCAGGGTGAAGACCATTATGTTGCCCATGTATGCTATTGTGCAGGTTACCATAAGGTTTTACAATACAGCATTAATGAGCCTTTTAAAACAGACTGGGTATTCTTCAAACCAAACGGCATGACCCTGAACTGGAAGATGCCTTTCCAAGTATTAAAAGCGATCAACCATTCCTGGCCTTCTTTAACACAGATTTGGTTGAAGGCGTTTTTGAGAAATTGATATGACTGGATGATACATCACCTATCTGGCGGATCATAATAGTGCGTCGAGATGAGCCTCAAGGTTTGAGTGATAGTTTATGTCATTGTGAAGAGAATTGATCAAAGTAATAATGGTTCAGAAATTTGAGGGAATTTATACCAAAGCCTCGATGATATAATGAAACCCCTAAAATTGTAGCAAATATAAAATTACTAAGTGGAAGGGTTGAAACCAAAGATGAAGACAAAGGATTAGTTTTTGAGCGTGAGAACAAGGAGGAAGAGGTTATTTTGAAAGAAGTATGAGAGTAGGAAAAGGTTAAAGGAATTAGCCGTTTGTTTATAAATTGATAAACTTGTATTGTTGGGGTAATAGTTCCTTATTTAAAGTACTTGAATGTTATTATTTATCATGGATTTGTGATCATTATATCACTCATACGTTGCTCAGTCGGTTTTCACCTGTGCAACCAGCTCAGCGGAATCATCCATAAACGCCAAAAGCTAACTGTGGTGCTCATTACAGGGGGCCCATTGATCAACTTAAAAAAAGTTTTATATTCGCCAAGAAATGGTGCAACCAGTTACCCTTAATGGAGTACTACCCCAGTCTATTGAGTTATCTCAAAACGCAGAACTAAAATTTGCCTTGAATACACTACTCCAGGCCCAAAAGGTGCTTTTCCATGAGAATAAGGTTATAACGGATAAGCTGGACAAGGCCTTCCACCAACTGCACTTGGTTGGCAGCCAATCCAACCAACTTGCCAACCGCTTGGGCGACACTACAGAGCGGCTATACTGTGCAGAGCGGAAATTAATTAGTAGTGCTGAAAGGGAGGGGTATGCATATGCAAGCTCACACGTTTAACCATGATGGAAACATACCTGGATTTACTAAGAAGCTCGAATTTTTAGTAGAAGGGACAACCAATTTGGCGGAGAGTTAAACTGTGATTATCTGCTCTGGACGTCAAGAGCGCCGACCAGGGCACATGTTACCTTACTAGTAGTACCGTACCATATCAAGAAGTGAAGAAGACCGTGATATGCCTGTTTGGGTGTGTGGCGAAAATGGCACGGTGCAAGGCAGAGTTTTGACCATACAGCTTCAAAAGAACAAAATATTGGTGGAGTTTGCGGAGTGGTTCACAGCTGAGGCTCATGAGTTGTTGAGAGCAAATGTCTTAACTAACAAGGAGGTGGGTATAGCAATGACAGCGGCAGTCAAGCCATATTGATAACTGTATAGTGCTATGAACCGCATTCTTCAAGATGATATGGAGCTATTAAAAATTATCAATTATTTACGCCATCTATCTATCACATTTAGTGCCCCCAATGTGAAATAGAAAGCCCCTGCAACTGCTACCAAATACCCGTCAGGAAATGGACACCAATGACTCATGTACAATCCATTGGTTAATTCTCGTCCACTTGACGCTCTGGAGGTTCCTTTCAGTCCCCATTATACTCAACCAGCTTGTCATCAGCCGTATTACAATCTACCAATTGATTTCCAACATGGACCTGTGGGTGTGATAAAGAGATGAGTGCCATTTACAAATGCTTGTTTCTCTGCGGCCAAAGAGGCCACTATGCGGCTAGCTGTCCTGGAATACTGAATATCATGCAGTACCCATTGCCCTAAATGAACAGGGAAAAGATTGAGCATTGTAGAGATGGGATGCTCTACTCTTGATAATTTAAACTTATTTGTCCCTGATGATTCCCATGATTCACTTTGTGTTGGATCCAGTACTCACCCTGAAATTTATTATATCAACAAATCCCCTATAATATCTTGGCCTTAAACTGAGGGAGAGATCCCAGTAACGAATACTTTGATTTCTACCAAGATGTAAAAAAACTTCACTCTTGGAAAATCCTTAAGCGGAATGGTACATTCAAAGTTAGACCCTCAACACATGTCGCAATCCTAGAGGGGGTGAGCGTGGTGATTCCAGTAAAGAAAATTTCCCAGGAGTATCCTCATGTCAGTGCCGGTATCATCACTTTTTTATATAACTAAAAGCCCTTGGATGTTTATGTAATAAACACCAATGGTTTCTCTTATTCAGAGTGTAAATACTGTGATATTTTTGTTCAGAACACAAGAATTTGAGTGATTATAGATACTGTTGCTCTCATCAATATTATATACACCAAACTCATGGCTAAGCTTTAACTGAAGCTTGATATGGAACATAGAGTAGTGTATGGGACCGCAGGCACAGAGAACTGTGTCAGAGGGCGCTTACAGCACGTTGCCTATGAGGTTTGGTTTGGTAGGGGCATCCACTCTGGCGGTGGTTCTGCTTAATAATCACTATATCATGCTAATTGGGCAGTAATTGATATGGCGGAGGGAACTTTTAATATTCTAGGACAACGGATCACCATCTATCTTATCTCCAATGAAGTCTCAGAAGACCTAATCTGCTCCATTCAAATTAATCTCGCGTATAGCGATGGTGTGATTCCTGTACAATATTGGCGGATGAAGTGGGGGACCCAAGCTCTTCCTAACCAGATTTATGAGTAAAATGTATTCTGTTATGGGTTGTGAATGCTCTAAGCATACCTTCTGGGCATCAGGCTATAATAGGGAGGAGCTTAAAATATACATCCCTAGAGCTCTATGGGAAATTATAGGGCCTTACCAGCAATCACGCTAGAACCCCATGTGGCTCTTGGGCTCCTGTTACTAGGGCAGGGGGAAGTGAAGGTGTTGATAGAGAACCTGCAGAAGAAATCTATGAAAGTTCAAAGGAATTAAGTGGTGGCTTATCTGCATCTGATTTCTATTGATGAGGTCCACTTTATAATTTTTTTGGTTCTTGTATAGACTTAGCTACCTTTTAAACATTGATGAGAAAACTATATGACTGGACGATAAGCCAAAATAATCACTGGAAGATCATTGATTATCCTCCAAGATTAGGCCTATATAAGTATTATTGATTAATCTGAGATGAGTTGATGCTGAGTGATTTGACCTTAGAAGATAGGAGAAATTTTGCCAGAGATTCAATGATGAGGCGAAACCCTAAAAAAGATGTAAATAATGAGTAACTAAGCTGAAGGGTAAAAACTGACCAGAAACAACAAAGATATGGGTGAGAGATGAAGAGAAGAAAGGGGGTTGATTGATTAAGAAGAAAAAGTTAATTAGCAGTAGGAGCTGCATATTATATATTATAAGAAATAAAGTTTTGTCGCCAAAGTATATGTTTGGTGTTTCTATTACATTGGTTAAGTTTATCTTAGGACTGACGATCTCCATATCATCCATCCATTGTCCAGTGGGATTGACACTGTGCAACCTCTTTGGCATATTTCTGATATATCGCCGAAATTATAACAACTCTCATCCAGCGTAATGACTGTGGTTCCGCATGAGGATCTAACTGGCCTGTTGGAGGACCAGAAGGACAGGGTGATTGATCTGTTTGAAAAATACCAAGGCATTTTTGCATCCGCCAACCACAATTTGGGATGTGCACATGAATTTGTGCATTGGTTGGACACAGGTGATCACCCTCCCATTTGGTCACGGCCTATATGTTGCCCAAAGGCTGCAGAAGAAGTTGTATCTGAGGAGATAGATAAATTGGTTGAACAGGGAATGTTAGAGACATCAAAAAGTCCCAGGGCGTCACCAGTGCTAATCGTCAAGAAAAAGGATGGCACTAACTGAGTAGTAATAAACTACCAGAAGCTTCACAGTATTACAAAAAAAGACTCAAACTCGCTTCCACAAATTGACAATGCTCTAGATTGGCTGGGCAGTGCCAACTATTTCTCCGCTATTGATTAAATATTGGATACTGGATAATTGGGTTGCCAGAAGTGGAAAAAGGGAATTGTTTTATAATTGCCTCAAAAGGGTTGTTCCAGCCCACACGTATGCCACAGGGTTTGTGCAAAGCCCCAGCAACGTTCCAGTGGACTATGGACACTATCTTAGGTGACATGAAGCTGCCTTGCGTTCTAGTCTACCTTAACGATATCAATGTGTTCTCACAGACATTCACAGAACTTCTTAATCACCTGGAACAAGTGTTTTTCCGACTTCTAAATCCAACATAAAAATTAATCCTCAAGAGTGCCATTTTAAGGAGCAATTAGAATATCTGGAGTATGTGGTAGAATTGAAAGGGCTTAGTCCTCAGCCAGCAAATGTGAAAGCTATACGCATGATGACTCACCCAGGTAATAAGTAGGATATCCAGATGATTTTGGGAATGGTAAGCTACTACTGGCGGTTCATTCCCAACTTTAGCTTTATTGGGGCTCCGCTCTTTGAGTTAATAAAGAAAAACGCCACCTAGAACTGGACTGATCTTTGCCAAACACTTTTGATGTCTTAATAACTGCGTTGGCTAGTGCACCCACTTTGCAATCCCTAATTCCAAAAAGGAATTAATTGTGCAAACAGATGCTTCAATTTCTGCCGTAAGGGCAGTATTATCCCAGAAAGATGATGACAGTGTGGAGCATCCTTTCGCCTATTGCAGTCAATGCTAGACTTTCCCTGAACAGAATTACACCATGACTGAGCAGGAAGGCTTAGCAGTAATATATGTGTATAAACAGTTCTGGGCTTACCCCACAGGTTTAAATTAAAAGTGGTCACGGATAATGCACCTTGTTATGGCTGAAGAATCTGTGGGAACATAAGGGCGGCTTGTACAATGGGCCCTAAAGCTCCAAGCATATGACTTCAAGATTGTACACCAGCCAGGGGCAAAACACCAGAATGTGGACTGTCTCTCATGATTACCAACGGTCACCATTATGGAATATTTGGCGGACATATTGTATGAAAAATGATTGTTGTGATTCTTATATGACTGGATGATAAGCTTTAAGTTATTACAGCGGAATGGGGTAGAATCCACCAATCATGATTTTTAATTACAATTAATTGAGCGCCTTAGAATGAGGAAATATTGGGTTAGAACAGATGGTTTTTGGATCGCTTCCAAATAAGGCGAATTAGAGATGTCTATGCATGTTGAATAATTAGTAAATTTCCTTGAACTAGGCAGTTGTAAATTTGATGAATGAAGACTCTCTGGAACCAATGAGAATATGTTAGAATGAATAGGCTAAGCAAAAGGATTGGTATTGACCAAAGTTGCTAACTTCTAAGCAAGATGAGAATATCAAAGAGGGGGATTGTTATGAGGAAGAAGTGAGCAGAGCAGAAGAAATCTGCTGTTTTATATTAAACTAAAAAAAGTAGTGTGACTGAAGTGATTGCTTCATATTTTATAATAATCTTTCCATTGTTTTGTGGGCCAATGATCTCCATATTGACCATCTGTTGTTCAGTAAGCTTGACCCCGCGCAAAACCTTACGACGTATCTCAACAACTTCACCAAATTTATAACAGTGGTGCTCTCTACAGGGGGCCCATTGATCAACATCAAAAATAAAATTTTAAATCGGGCTTGGCTATGTCACATCAGGCCTGACCTGATAGGGAATCCTTCCAGAAAACTACATTAACTAAATATTTGGAAATTAGATTTGCTTTGGACGCTGTTCTCAAAAGGCAGGATGAACTTTTAAGGAGGTTTTCATTGATAAAATGCCTCTATTTGATAATAATGGGAACATCCATGGGTTTTTAAAGCGATTTGAGTTTGCAGCGGAAGGAGCTTCAGATTGACTGAAAGCAAAAATTGTTAATATCCACCTTGAAAGTTAAAAAGCGCCGACCAAGTTACTTGCTATCTTCCAAACAGTTCTGTTACATACCAGAAAGTGAAAGATACTGTGCTGCGGTTGTTTGGGGATACTACAAAGATGTCACAGCTGAAGGCAGAGTTCTTGACCATTAGATTTAAGTGTAATAAGACCCTCATCAAGTTTGTTGATCAATTTATGGTGGAAGCTCACATGTTAATTGGGGCAGGGACTTTATCCAAATTTAATGTATATATAGCAATGACCTCCGCACTGAAGCTATACTACAATACTTACAATGTCATGGCTCCATATTTAGTGGACCACATACTCTTTCTTAAAATTGTTCAAATTTTACGCCATCTATCCGCTACCTTTCCTCCACCCAATACAGAGTGTACCTTCCACATTCTCTACCAGACTTTCTTATTAGAGAAAATTAGCCTGCCCTGTTCAGATTCCATATAGTAACCACAAACCTTATTATCACTACGTGCCTCACCCTAAACCAAGTTGCCATCAGCAGTTCAACTATTTGGCTGGCCTGTTTGCACCAATCAATCCCAGTTCAACTTTCAATGTGGCCCATCTTATAACAATCAGGGACGCAGGCCCTATGTGGTCAATTGTTTTGAGTGCAGTCGCTCTGGGCACCTGGCAAGAGGTTTCCCCAATTTTCAGGTCCATTACCTACCGCAGGATCAGTACAATAAGGGAAAACTCAGAGTGGAGTAGAGACAGGACTCTCTACCTCCGCTACTACAACCTCATATGTCCCATTTAAACCTATCCCTGTACATTCAGCGGAAGTCCCTCAGCATGATGATGCATTTATATATCAGCAGCCAGTTGGAGGGGTGAATGTATTGACATAGCGCAAACCATGGACACGGTGGAAGAAGGACCCCAGGAGCAACCGAAGCCTTATTCCTGTTAAATATTTGAACAAATTTCTAAATATGTGCTGGATCCGTCCTCTGATGCGCCTCTCTTAAAAGAGGTAAATGTTGCCCTCACAGTAGACGCTTTTGTTAAAGAGTACCCTAAAGTCAGGGAGGGTATTATGAGCTTCCTGGGGAAAAGAGACCCGTTAAAATTACATTTTTAAACAATCAGAATTTATTCTACTCTGAGTGTACATACTGTGACATTGTCATAGCAAAAACCCAAGTCTGCGCTATAATTGATACAGGCGCTCCAGTTAACATAGTGTCCACAAAGATAGTGGCGAAGTTGACATTAAAGCCTGACGTGGAACATTGTATGGTGTATGGGACTGTGGGCCGGAAAGCACGTCTCTGAGGGAGCGTACAGTGCGCTACCCTTGCGGCTTGGGTTGATTGTCATTGTAGCCCCAACAATAGTGCTACCAAATAACTATGACCTGCTAATTGGAACCATTTTTATGCAACACTCCAGGGTTGTTGTTGATATGATAGTGGAGTTCTTCGAAATTCTGGGGCAGCGGATCCCAATTTACTTCACCTCCAGCGGAGTGCTGAAGGATCCAGTGCACATGGGTCATATCAACCTGGCATACAGTGACGGGGTGATTCCAGTTCGCTACAATCAACTAAAGGGCAAGACCAAGGCCCTTCCCCACCAGATTTATGAATACAAAAGGGCTTCCTCTCAGAGCAGCTGGGCCAATGTCCATCCCCTCCGGTCACCAAGTATTATAGAGCACCGAATTGGTGGTAGAAGTGCCAGATGGAATTTATGGGGAAGTTATTGGTCCTTATCAGCAATTGTGGCTTAATCCCACATGGCTCCAGGTATTATACTTCCAGGCCGTTGGGAATCAAGGTTTTGTTAGAAAATCTACATAATGAACCAATGAAAATCTGCTGGCATCAAATAGTGGCTTAAATACACTTGACCTCGGTTGAGGAAGTCCTTCAGGTTCATGAGTTTGGGTTGCTGGATGAACTTTGGTTTACCAATCAATTTGCATCCCAGCGTAATTAAAAGTGGTTCTGCGTGATAACTTAGTTGGTTTAATGGAAAAACAGAAGGATTGGGTGATATATTTGTTTGAAAAATATAAGGAGATTTTTACTGTTGATGACCATGAATTAGGGTGCACTAGGGGGTGGTCCATCGATTGGACACTGGGGATCATCCCCATCAGGTTGCAGCTGATCCTCCAATAGAGGGCAGCTGAAGAAGTAGTAACTGAAGAAATTTTGAAGCTGCTGGAGCAAGGTATGCTTGAACCATTAAAGAGTCCATGGGCTTTTCTCATTCTTATTATTTATAAAAAAGAAGGACGGCAAAATGAGTAGTAATAGACTACCAGAAGCTTAACAGCATCACAAATAAGGACTCATACCCCTTGCAGCGGATTGATGATGCGCTGGATTGGCTGAGTGGAACCCATTACTTCTCAGCAATGGACTCAATATTGGGCTAATAGCAAATTGAGTTGCCTGCGGCGGAACATGAGAAATGCGCCATTATCACATCCAAGGGGCTTTTCAAAACAACCCATATGCCTCAAGGGCTCTTTAACGCCCCAGATACGTTCCAGTGGGCCATGGATACCATTCTCGGTGACCTGAAGCTGTCTTGAATCTATGTGTACCTTGATGACATCAATGTATTCTCCCACATGTTTTCTGAGCACCTTACCCATTTGGAGGAGGTAATATGACAGTTGGTTGAGGCCAACATCAAGATTAAGCCCCCAAAATGCCACTTTTTCAAGGACCAGCTGGAGTACCTTTGGTTTGTAGTAGACCTGACAGGGCTGAAACCTCAACCCGCCAAGGTGGAGGCCATCTGAAAGATGATTACGCCCACCAGTAAGCGTGATATCCAGTTTTTTTTGGGAATGGTCAGTTACTAATGCCGCTTTATACCTAACTTTAGCTGTTTTAGAGGCCTACTGTTTGAGTTACTAAAGAAAAATGTCATGTTCATATGGACGGAATGCTGTCATTACTCCTTTGATACACTTTAGAAGGCGTTGATCAATGCACCAGTGCTACGCCATCTAAACTTTGAAAAGGTATTTATTGTACTGAGGGATGCATCCCTTTCCGCTGTTGGGGCAGTTCAGTCCCATAAATATGATTAAGGAGAGGAGCACCCAGTTGCATACTGTAGTTGTAGCTTGAACTGTCATGAACGCAATTAAACATGACTGAGTGGGAGTGCTTAGAGGTGATATACACTTATAAGCAATTCAGGGTATATTTACATAGGGTAAAGTTCAAAGTCATAATGGATAATGCCTCGTTACGCTGGTTGCAGAACCTCAAAGAGCCTGAAGGGCATCTAACCAGATAAACCCTTAAACTGCAGGTTTATGATTTTAAGATTCTTCACCAATCTGGAGCCAAACAAAAAATCAGACTGCTTATTGAGATTACCAGCAATTGCAGTTACGGCGGATCTCAGTGATGTAATGTACAATAAAATGCTCAGTGGCCAATATGATGACAAACCGTCACAAGTGATAAAAGCCTTAAATGAAATGTGAGACAATACCTTCCAGCGGAATGGGGAGTTTTACAAGAAGATTGGCGATTCTATGGTAAACTTCCAGCAACCCTCAGCATGGCCTGGTATCAATATGAGTGCACATAAGGTAGCGGACATGGTGGAGTTTGCAAGACAATGGAATTGTTGTGGCGTTAGTTTTACTGGGAAAGAAGAACTTTGATGTGCTTGAAACTATCTCCTGCTGTCACCAGTGCAAAGTGGAAAAGCCGTTCTTCCAGAAGACCTCATACTGGTTACAAAACTGCACTTTTCTTGGCATATGATTTCCATTGGTGTCGTTGGCCCTCTGCCAACAGGAGCTAGCTGGTCCAAGTATACTTTTGGTTGCAATTGACCACTTGACCAGGATATTGAAGCAAGGCTGATATGAGATTTGGGGGCGGTCACCGTGGCCAAGTTTGTAATATAATGTATTATCCAGCAACATGGCTCCCCTAAGTTTCTCCTTACTGATACAGAGCTTTATTCAATTCTGACATTATTCCATAGCTGAACGAGCTTATGGCCATCCACGGGGTTCTAATGACCACCTACCATCCTGAATCTAATGGGATGGTCATGAGAGTTAATGGGACTTTAGTGAACATACATTGTAAACTGGTAGCGAATTGACCTTCAGACTGGAGTTCCCTCCTATCCGCTGCCTTCTTCACACATAACATCAGCTATCATTCTGCCAAAGGGAAGAGCCCCTTTCAAATACTGTATGGACAACACCCTGCTCTTCCGGCACTGCTCTCTGCCTGCGTAGAAGATACTGGCAGAATGGACCCACAACGTTACTTGACGACTCTAGCTGACACACTAATCAAATTGCAAACTGAAGCATACTCATTCTGTTAAGACAAGAGGACAAAGAATCAGACTGCCAATCAGGTACACCGTAGCAGGATAGCCCAGTTCAAAGATGGGGAGCTGGTCCTATTCCATGATAAACATAGGTTTGGGCAGAATAAAAATTGGAAAGTATCTGTATTAGTCCTTTTGAAGACATTGAGAAAACAGGTGT
Source organism: Massospora cicadina (assembly GCA_022478985.1). Taxonomy (NCBI): domain Eukaryota; kingdom Fungi; phylum Entomophthoromycota; class Entomophthoromycetes; order Entomophthorales; family Entomophthoraceae; genus Massospora; species Massospora cicadina. The sequence goes on from JAKSZP010008042.1 coordinate 87,018, forward strand.
CGACGCCTATACTATCAAGGACCCTGCTGGTGGTCAGATTATCAACCAAGTGCACGCGAAGTTCCTCAGAGCGTGTAAGCAATAGGAGCCTTATTGTCCAGTCAATGGGGGAAATGTCATGATTATGATATGACTGGATGATAAGCCTTAATTTGTTATGGGGAATGGGTAGATTCTATCAATCATGATTTTGAATTATGATTATTTGAGCGCTTTAGTATGAGGGGATAAGGGTCATAATGGATGGTATTGGATCACTTCCAAATAAGGTGATTTGGAGATGTTGATGCACAATGAATAATTGGTAAATCGCCTTGAACTAGGAGATCATGAATTTAATGAATAAAGGCTCTGCTGAAACCAATGATAATATGGCGGGATAACTAGTCTAAGAAAAAGGGTTAGTATTGGCCAAAGTCACCAACATATAAAAGAGATGAGAATATTGAAGAGGGTGATTGTTGTGAGGGAAGAAAAGAGCGGAGCAGAAGGAATCTGCTGTATGATATTACTAAAATAAAATAATGTGTGACTGAAGCGATTGCTTCTTATTTTATTATAATTTTTGCGTTGTTTTGTGGGCCAAAACCTCCATATTATCCATCCATTGCTCAGTGGGCTTGACCCTGCGCAAAAATCTTATGGTTTATCTCAATGATTACGCCAATTTATAAGAATGATTATGTACCAAAACCATAATGATCCAATTCAGGTTATCAAAAAGATAGATGGGATTTGCTGCGACACCTTATTGCACATTGGGGAACTGTATAAGAAGATTGGAGAAGCTACGCTGAGTTTTCTGAAACCCTCCTCCAGGGCAGCATTTACCTTGGATGCATATAGGAAGGTTGGTCATGGAGGGTTGTGGAAGGCATTGGAGTTTTTGCGACCATGTTACTATTGGGAAAGTATACACTATGTTGTGCTTGCGACGGTTGCTTGTTTTACCAGTGTCAAGTAGAGAAACCTTTCCACAAGAAAACTACCTATCAGCTGGTTAAACCCCATTTAACATGGCACACTGTTTCCCTTGATGTGGTGAGCCTTCTGCCGACAGGTAAAAATTGCTCCAACTATATCCTCATAGCCATAGTTCATTTGACCAGGTAGGTGGAAGCAAGAGCAATCAGGGACTTAGGAGCTTTGACCGTCTCTAAGTTCATTATGGAGTGCATCATACAGTGACACGGCTGTCTGAAGTTTATTCTCACGAACAATGAAAAAAAATTTCATGTCACATATCCTTACTAAATTTAACAAGTTTATGGCCATCTGCGGGGTCTTAACTACACCCTACCACCCTGAATATAATAGATGGTCAAAAGGATCAATGACACCTTATTAAACATTCTCTATAAGCTTGTAAATGATTGGTCCAATGACTAGAGTACCCTTCTATCCACCGCCGTCTTTGTGTACAATATTAGCCATCATTTGTCAATGTGAAAAAGTCCCTTACAATTAAGTTTATGGAAGACATTCAGCTTTGCTGGCCTTGCTTTATTCCTGTGTGGAGGATACCAGAGGAGTTGAGCCCCAGCGCTATTTGACTAACTTAACTGACATGCTGATTAAACTCCAAACTGAAGCATATTCCACTATTTTTCTAAGAAGCTTTGGGATCAGGAGGACGACCAAAGTAAATGCAACAGCCTCCCACAGTTCGTGGTAGGTGATCTTGTCCTGTTCCATGACCAACATGGGTTTGGAATAAGGAACAAGCTCGCCATCATATGAATTGGACCGTTTGATATAATTGAAGAGACTGGTGTTGATGCCTACACTATTAAGGAACCTGAGGGTGGTCAGATTATCAACCAAGTACATGTAAAGTTCCTTCAGGCATACATGCAATAGGAGCCTATTGTCCAGTCAAGGGGGGTAATGTTGAGAATTTGATATGACTGGACAATAAGTCACCTATCTGGCAGATATTTATGAGTCAAGATGAGCCTCAAGATTTGAGCAATAGATTATGTCATTGTGAAGAAAATTGATTGATATATAATAATAGGTCAGCGAATTTAGGAAATTCGCCAAAGCCTTGATGATAGAATGAAAACCCTAAAATTGTAGCAATTGGGAAATTATTAAGTGGAAGGTTTGAAACCAATGAGGAAGACCAAGGATTAAGATTTAAGCATGAGTTCGAGAAAAGAGAGGTCTTTTTGGAAGAGTAAGAGAGTAGGAAAAGGTTAACTTAATTAGCCGTTAGTTTATATATTAATAAACTGGTATTGTTTAGGCAATAGCTCCTTATTTAAGTACTTGATTATTATTATTTATTGAGGATCAGCGATCATCTTATTTCTTATCCATTGCTCAGTGGGTTTTCACATGTGCAACCAGATCTGCGGAATAAGTCATCACCGTTAAAATTTAACAGGAGTTAAGGCAATTTACTTGCTGAATACCCTAGCCTTCTCCAGTTAGAGGTCAATCTGCTTCTTTGGGGGGAGCAGTGGGGGTCAGGTACAGTCACATTGTTCAGGTTGCCATAATCAACTCAGGGGCGGAGGGAACCATCAGACTTCTCTACAAACAAGTGGGAGGAGCACACCAGCAAAGATTTCTTGAAGGTTTGATCTTGGAGAGCATGTCATCAACCCAAATGACAAAGGCGGTTTCTTCCCTCAAGGACAAGGGATAAAAAGGGGAGAATACCTTGACGAGGTCAACATTCAACTTAAACTTAAAGTCAAACTTGGTGTGCTTAGGGAGTGGTCGAGCCTTAGAGGGATCAAACATGTCACATATCCTTGGATGCACTCAGAAAGGATAAATGCTAAGGTTGGGGTGACAGTTGGTTAAATAGAGTCTAGGCCTACCTTAGGGGAGGGGCCATCTTCCTGGGAGAGCCATAGTGCTTTCTCCAGACAAGGGATGGTAACCGTGACTCCTCCAAGGAACTTCGCATGCATAGTAGAGTCCATGAGATTAATGATGATGTTAAATCAAGGCCACCAGCCAATACCCAGAATAACAGGGTACAGGAGGTCTTTAATTGAGGAGAAGTTTTCCACACAGTGCCCATCACCTCTAACAAAGGGAACATGTGATAGTATATGGTAGCTTGGGATGGTTTGAGACGCCCCACCCTTCACAAACTGACCCACCAAGTAAAGATCCAGGGCCTTCGCCAGCTCTTAACAGATGAAGTTTTCATTAGCGCCAGTATCCAATATAGTGAGTGTTTGGAAAGCCTTCCCAGCAGATGAGAAGTGGCCATGAACAAGAAGTATGCAGAGGAGGATTTATTTTTTATGGAGCCAAGGGATGATAAGATGGCTCCAAAACTAAAGGGCGGAGAGTAGGGGAGAATAGCCTAAGATTTCAACAGCAAATGACTTCACACTGATAGAGAGTTGCCCACAGGATTTGAACAGAGTAGGATAGCTTAAAGCTCTATGATCAATGGGAGAGAGATCCTTATCGCAGAAAACTACACCAGTAAGGTCTTCTATCAGATCTTTGTTGAATTCAAAGGTCAGGTCCTACAAAGGCTACACATTTATTAATCGTGAGTAGCAACAGCGGAATCTCTTAATAGTACTTCTTCCCTAAGGCAATCTCCCAATGGTAAACGTTGTTAAGTCTCTGTTCACTTAAAGGAAAGAATCTCTAGTTAACAATAGGTAATCTCTTGATGGAATCAGCGTCATTGAGGCAAATGACTGCTAAAAATGCAGGCCAATCTCTGCTTAAGGTGCAGGCAATCTCTATATAAGCTAGGCAGGAAACAAGTGACAAAAGATGTATTGGATTGAGTTTAATTTTATTGGGAAAAATTGTACTAAAAATAGTTCCAGAATAGAATTAAGATTAAAATAAAGGAAGGGGATATTCCAAATGGTGAGAGATAGGAATATACCATGCGCAAGGAGGAAAGTAGATCTGAGAATGTAAGAGGTAAAGGCAGAGTTTAAGTTCAAGGACAGAGTAGACCAGGCTTCATCTTGGAGAGCTGGACTGAGATAATGGTAACACAGTTAATTGGTTTCCATTGTCTGCCATTGGGAAGTCAACAGATAGGAAGGTAGAATAGGTGACACAAGGCATAATATGTGGCATGAGGTGATTATTGAGGTGGGTATAGTATTTAAACACTAAATATATAATCAGGACTAATATCAGGATAAATAGAAACTTGGCCCAGGAATTCTTCACTATCTTATCGGCCAGTGGAGCAAGAATGGAGCGATTCATCTCAAATTTGTTTAATTGTGAATTATGCATTATAAACCGTTTTATGCTAGGTAAATTGAGGTTAATAATTTTGGGCCTTAAACCCAATAAATATTTATTATTAAATTAATGATAAATCTAGGTAAAATTGCCTAATTAAATAATTGTATCATGAGCCCAAGGTTGAGGCTTCATAAAAACTAGGGTAAAGCCCAACAATGGCCTAGCTTCTGGAGGTGTCAGTCAAGGTGATTGTTTCTTCAATCATCTTTTCATGGATATCTACCCGTTTCTGGTTAGGGTCCTCCAAGAGATGTGACTCTGGACAAATTAGAAAGAGCTGTTAAATTGGACCAACTTGGGCATCAGTTTGAATAGGGGCATGGGTTCTAAAAGGGCAACAGAGGGTCTGTGGTTAGTGTAAAGTGAATGCTCTAAACCAAATGGGTAGACTTATTAACCCCCTCTACTTTTGAGGACAAAAATGAGGCGTACTCTGCGGAGCGCGGTGGTGCAGGGCCAGCGGTGAGGAGACCCTCACCTATGGCGGAGGTTTCAGCTCACCTTCCAGTGAGCTCACTGCTGGTGTAGGAACTCAGGTACTAGCTATCAAGCTGGACAGGGGCATGCACTTATTTAGAACTAAGAAAGGTTCAAACTCCTAGTCCCTGCCCCTCACCTAGATCACTGAATTAGGGCATACTCTGGATGAGAGATGGGTAGCTGCTGCTCCTCCCTTCTTGTCATACACTCTTCCCCCATCTACTCCCCAGCCCAAATTCACTCATTTTCACAATCAGCTGTTTTTTTATAAAAAAATCAAACAACTTTGTGAAGATTACAGAAAAATCAAGCAACTCCAAACCAATATGCCCATTTCCTGCCTTCAACAGTTGATTCACCCAGAAGCCAACCTGTATAATAGAAACATAACTAATAAGTTCAATTTGAGCATTAAGTTGAGAAAAAGCGGTTGAAACCAGGTTTGATCTCGACATTTCCTTCTGAAATAAAAAACATATTTATTAAAAATTTGGTATTTGACCAGTGAATAGCTTAGAAGGTATATTGAGACTATTGAAATGAAGTTGGCATTTAAAATGGAAATATTAAAATTTGAAAAAATTGAATCCTACTATCGCAGTTCAGCTTAGCAACTTCCTTTCATCCCATCATAAGACCCAACACCCTACCATTAGCAGGGTGTTGGGTTAATCTTTAAGTAAAGTTTATACTTGTAGTTTGATTAAATATTTATTAAAAATAGGTTTTATTGAATATTTTAATAAGTGAACAATAAATGGTAAACAGTTCCATGGGTTGGCACTTTTCCAACTTCCTTTCCAACAGGGACACTCACAGCACTTTGAACACAGCGGTGCCTTGTGGCTGTGGCTGCTCCTGTGGGTGCTAACACACAAGAAAAGGAAGCCAGGTCTTTCCTTGGCATACTGGATTCCTGACAGCTAGTTATAAATGGTACTGAGATAGTACAGAGGGTAATAATAGATGTTCAGGTTGGAGAATTCCATTACAGCTAGGCCCTCAGATGGATAAGTTACAATGGGATCTGAAATATGACTGACGTCAGGTGTGCCACAATAGGTTCCCTGAGAGTGCACAACAGAGATGGAGTTGTCAAATTCTAAGATCTGAAGTTCAGCGGTACAGTTAGGCTTGACAACGCAGATGCTGTTGGACAGCATGGATGCAAGGATGGAGTACGTCCCAGCTAAGGAGGGGAGAGTTATCCCATATGACAAGGGTAGCCTAGTTATATCCAGAGACTTGCGGAGGAGGGCCATTTTCAACTTTTTAGGTGATTATAACCTTGATGCATTTTCTTGTAACATGTGCAAGTACTGTGCTGTATGAAGTCTCCTTGGGCCAAGTGGACAAAGTAGTTATAGTCCTCAAAGGTGTCAGGGAGGAAGCCTATTTTGAGCGATTTTAAATTAAAGTAACCATTAATTTTCCATCGCCACCTACACCGCATCAGTTTTCCATTTTGTCTGCGGATCCACCACCTGCTGCCCCAGTATGGGGCAGCGGTGCTCCACCTGATAGTGTTTTCCGCCCAGCAGGCAAATACATGCAGAGTGGCTCATCCAGCCCACCTAATGCATCTGGCCAATTTGTCCCTCCAAGGGACTTATTATTACACTTATAATGAGTCCGCCCAACCCACCCCTAGCCCTACCCCGATCTAATATTCACTTTTGCCTCAACATCGAATATGGACATCTCTTCCCATATGCAAACAAAGTGATAATTGAGCTGACAACGGCAACGTTTTCACCAGCTGGGTTTATTAACTTCCGCCCTTACAAGGCTATTTTAATATAGGCTTTTCCACTGAAGAAGATGCAGCCACTGAAGCAGCTATGTCATTAATTTATAAAAACACACCATTTCCACCACCTGTACACGCCTCCCCAGTGATACCACATTTGCAGTAACCTTTGCATACCTTCCTTCACACCTTCCCCCTCAAACACTCTATGAAGAATTGATGACAGGGCTGTCAAAATATGGCACAGACCCCATCCTCCACTTCCTTGTCCCGAGCGGTGCTGAACAGTTAGTGGCACCATGGGTAATGGTCACCATTACCTCCCACCAGCCAACCATACCCAGCACATCCCACCGCGTGCCTATATCCCATCTGCACAGGATCACTTCTTTTGGAATCACACTGATAATGGCCGCACAGTTTGCCCCCTCTGCCATGAGTTGGACCACTCAAAAAGCTTCGTTGGCACAGTTCAAAAAATGTGGAAACCGCCAAGCCCACACGTGAGGCCACACAGACAGCATTCAAGTGGGGATTTTGGTTGCCCCTCACCCCCTCCAGATTAACGTTTGAGAAATAAGCAAACCTTTGCAACCAAAACCCTAGCTGGCCAAATTTCTCACAATATACCCAATCAGGAGAAGTTTTGGACCCAAATAAACCAACCAATTTTTGCCCCAAACCTTACCCAATCACAGCCACATCTCTCCGAATCAATCCTACTCAACCAAAATCTCTGGGACTTATTGGATGAAATAACTGAATCTGGGGAAATTGTCCCACTTCTGGACTTTCTGATTAATTTAGAGCCATATTTGCCTTCAGACTTTGATGCCCCATCCCCGCCCAAAAGATATATCCCCAAAAGCACTGCTACCCAATTCTTGAGCGACCATCAACTTGCTAAGGCTGCAGTGGCCTCTCCTGATAGTCACCATCTCCAAGCAGCCATGACACTCTCAGTTGCTGAATTTAAAGAAGGGCTGCATATAACCGAATTCCATGCTGATTTCCCTGAGGTTGCAATAATGGAAATCAAATGATTACATGAAACTGCCACCTCCGCTGTCAAGCATGTGGCTGCACTGGCAGAATTTCCCCCCACCACACGTATCATCAGAGCCAATATTAAGAATTTCTCCCAGCTTCCCAACGCATGAATACAAGCTGAACACCATTTTGCTGAACTCCTTGAGGCTTTACTCCAGGCCCAAGTTGTTAAAAGATCTTGAAAATTATCTTTTTCATCTTGACCCACATCCTGCGGATGCCCCAACCCCCTTGCCTCAGCTTTGATCCGCCTCTTCAATGGTGAAGATGAAATTAAAAATCCGCCTGACCCCCCTCCCCCTCTGCCATGGTGGTATAAGCGGTTCACTACTGCTACACCTGGTAGGCTATTTTTCTTTTGTTTTGGTGTCTCAACACACATTTAGGGCTTTTAATTTATGTTTTCAGTTTGCTTATTATGTTTTGTATTGGTAATGTCTGTCCCCAGGTTGGCTTACCTCAAATAAAATTTAAAATTTAAAATTTAAGATTTATTATTTAAAGGTGTTAGGGGAAAACTTGCGGGGCTTGACAAATAATTTCAACGCTGGGAGGATTCCAGGAGGGATCTATTTTTTAGCACTAGGTGGTCCCAACCTAAACCAGGAGGGATCTATTAGTATCACCAGCGGAGAGTAACCATTAGTGAGCTCCCTCTAATATCTCATGGAGCAGCATCTGAATGAGGAGGACGTTAGCTAAGTCCTTGCCTTGAGACTTATGATGGGCTTTCAGGTTGTCAACGTGGTGAAGAATTTCTTTTTAATTTTTGAATAGCGTGAGTTGGGGAAGGTTAAGCTAGTAGTGGCAGGTACTTAAAACTTTATGAGCTTTTTAAGTGAGGGAATCCACGTAACACCCTCAGCACACCCTTTTAAGAAGGTAACAACAAATTCCAGGAAGTATACAACAGTACCAGCCCAGTGAACCGCTTCAAAGGGGACAACTCTGATAGAGTTTGTTGACTCTAGCCACTCAACAAGAGAAGAAACTCACATAAGACTCGAGGCTTTTCTCAGATAATGTAACAGAAAACTGAACTCAGGAGGTCTCAGGAGGGAAAGCACCAGATAAATGGTGCCAGAACATGATAAATTGACCAAGAAAGAGGAAGCAACATACTAGGTTGCCTTGACTTGTTTCCAAGTAAATTTATTGAACAAAGCGCATACCATACTAATAAGAAACCATCAGGGACAAGATTTACTAAGAGTTGGTGTAGGTTGCATAGGAACTTTGGCAGAATGCGGCAAAATAAGATGCTTTGGAGTTGGCAAAATAGGCCGCGGCGTGTGGGCAGTTTCACACCAAAGGGATGGTCAGAACAGAGCAGAAAATGGATTCAAGTATCGTGAAGGTTTTAATCAATGTTTTTAATAAAAATTGAGCAGAAAAAAATGAAAAATTTAGCAAATATATCCTAAGCTTTATTAAAATTAATTTGTTTATCTTAGAAAAGCAAAGCCTTTCTAAGCTTAGCCATGGAATAAAAGGGAAGATTCACAATAGTTTCAAAGCAAACAATGAAACCCAATCCAAGCCATAAAATCCTCATCTTCTAGCAAAATTGAGATTTTGCAAAACTAGCTTATTCTGTAACCTCATATCAGCTTATTTTCTGTATTTTTATGCCGGTTTTTGCCAGATCTTCCGCCTCTATAGCACTATTTCCCTCAGCTCTTGTTGGTAAAGTCAGAACTCATTTTCAATCAATGACCTTAGAGGAGTCATTGGTGACCCTTAAGGGTTCTGGCCCTGACTCTAAGGGCTTATTGGGATTAGCTTTGGTGGGGCATTCTACACCAGGAAATATCACTAACTTTAACATTGGACAATTTTGATAAATATAGTATTACCTTTGCTAATGATGCTTATGATTTAGGGTGTGCACAGGATGCGCCATACATAAAAATATTTGGAAGTTATATGCCAAGTTACCTCAATCCTATTAGGCGTTTGAAGGTGGCGGAAGAATTTAAAAATGCTGAAACTACTCAGCTAGTGCAGCATGGAATGCCATTGACCTCCATAAATCCCTGAGCCTCTTTGGAGCTAATCATTAAGAAGGAGGATGTGTCTAATCTCATAGTAATAGATTACTAGAGGCTGAACAATATTATTAAAATGATTCCTATCTTTTACTGCAGATTGATGATGCACTAGACAGCTTAGATGGCGCACAAATTTTTTTCAGCCATGGATTTAATTTCTGGCTATTGACATATATAGCTGCCCAAGGAGGAACAGGAAAAATGTGCTATGATTTTGGCCCAGGGCCTTTATCAACCTACTAGAATGATGTAGGGGCTATGCAATGACTTGGCAATCTTTCAGCAGAGATGGATAGTATACTTGGTGATTAAAGAATTTTCTGCATCCTAGTTTTTCTAGATGATATAACTTATTTTCAGAATGTTTACTAACTATTTTCAGCACCTAAAAAGAAGTTCTACGCCAGCTTGCCAAGTCTGATTTGAGAAATAAAGACGCATAAGTGTAATTTCTTCTGTTAACAGATGGAATACTTGGTTTTCGTCATTGCTAGAAATGACTTGCGGCCCAAGTCAGCAAAGGTTTAAGTTATTGAACATATGGTGTGCCTGAGTAACAAGTGTGACGTTCAAGTGTTTTTGTGAATGGTTGGTAAGTACCAATGGTTTGTAGAGAATTCAGTAAAATAAGTGAACCATGTTTCACCTTCTGAAGAGGAGTATCTTTTGAGTGGACTGGGAACTTTCAATTAGCCTTTAATAAACTCAGGCTCTATCTTACCCAAGCACCACTATCAAAATACCTAATTTTAAAAACCATTTATAATCAAAACGGATGCTTCTCTCATCACACTCATGGTAGTATTATCACAATTTGTTAAAAATGGAATTGAGCACACCTGTAAGGCTTTCCTAAAGGACAAAAAGCCAGGTGGTGCCTACTACCCCTTTTCAGATAGGAATGGTCAATTTATTTTGGGAAAATTCTATACTTGCGCCCAACCCCAATCTCCCTCCTGCCTAGCACTTGGTATGTTGAAAAGATTAAGCTCCTGTGCAGAGAGAAATCCCTCAACTCTACCAAAACGTTAGAAGTGCCCCAGTTAAGTCCAACAATACCGCCTCTAATTCCCCCAAAAACTGTAAATTTTAAAAATAAAATGGCTTTATGACGCTTAAGATATAAGATTCAATTTTACCACATTTATTGAGACTTCTGAACCCGATTTCCCCCCCTCCCCTTATTTCCCTGATGTCCCATCCTAATAACTTTAGAAATTTGCAGTCAATAAAGAGTGCAACTCCAAAGATGAAGCGCCTCAATTTAAAATTTTCAATAATTTTTAAATATAGTTAAATTGGGGGCAGCCAATCATGGCATGCCACATCACCTCTCCCAACCTCAGCTCTCATGCCACCTCATAAATTAGCCTTCTCTCTATCCCAGTTCCATGACGGTTTGAAATTTGTTTCTCTCCTCCTCAACGCAAACCATGGAAACCTACAGCATGAGAAGATAACAACACAAGAGCTTCAGAACTCAAGACTGAACCTTGAACCATAATAACCCTTTTTCCCTATATAAAAGCTAATTTCCTTACTTTTGAGTGTACTGGCCAATTTTATTCTATTTCTTTTGGTTTTTTTTGATAAAATCAATTTCCCCACAACCGATTTTTGAAGTTTTTACCATTTTTTTGAAGAATTGGTGCAGCATGGATAACATCATGGCCAACATTCTACCGCTAAAATGGTTGATCCCTTTACAGACACAAGATTGAAGACCCATATGTCAGCAGTTGCCTGGTTCCCCTGGTGGCTGATCAGAACCGTCAGTTTGGAATAGAGCAAAATTGGGCTCTACTTCTCCTAACAGCCAAATAGCTTACTCTAAGCTGTACATTGGACGTCCATGAATGAAACTATTCGGTGACAGAGGAGGGTCTGGCAGTCGCCTATGTATTTAAACAATTTTATGTTTACATCCATGGTGTACATTTCACTGCAGTAACTGACCATGCCTATCAACGCTGGTTACAAAATTTGAAGGAGCCTGAAGGGCGGCTGGCTTGATGGGCATTTAAGTTACAACCTACAATTATGAAATTCAGCATCACCCAATAGTAAAGAATCAAAACGCTTATGAACTATCTCGCTTGCCTACTGTAGCCTTAGTGGCCAAAGTGGAAGAGGAGTTGTTAAACAAAGTGTTAATTCAAACGTATAGTAATGAACCAGAGGAAGTTTAGCGTTCTTTAGAAAAAAATAGGGAAGAGCACTGATGTTCAAAATGACAAGCTTTATAAAGTCATCAAAGATAAACAACTTTGGATATATTAGCCAATGGAAAGAGCCATATTATTATTGAACACACAAGGCGATAGGGAATGGAGGTTTAGGAAGACGTTTGAGCTGTTCTAGCAGCACCACTTTTGGGAATTTATGAATTTTGATGTTCATGATAACCTCCGCTGTTGTAATGAATGCCAAGTGGATGGTCCTTAAAATGCAACTTCATATCAATTTATTAAGTAAAATTTTTCCTGAAACACCATTTATTGCTGTGGTGGGCTCTCTGGACAATAAATCCTGTCAGTATATATATAATAGTGGCCATTGATCACCTCACTTAAAGGTGGAGGCCAAAGCAGTCAGAGACTTAGGGGCCGCAACTATGAAAAGTTCATCTTAAAAGATACCATTTATTGCCATGGATGCCCCAATTTCTGTTGAAGGACAACAAAACTATTAATAAATCCCAAATTATTTCTAAACTCAATGATTTAGGTGGATATATGGGGTTTTGGATACACTTTATTACCTTGAGACCAAAGGCACCATGGAAAGAGTAAATGTTATTCTCATTAAATTTTATGGAAGATAAAAACAGATGAGGCGTCTAGCCGGAACCTTTTCTTTGCCTTACACCATTTTTGCTTATAACATCTTACATCACTTAACCATGAGGCATCTACATTTGCGTTACTCTATGGGAGGCAACTGGCAATTTCGCAATTATGTATGCATGCAGGGTTAAAAAAATTTTGAGACCTGATACTTATTTAATAAATTTGAAAGTATTTTAATTCAACTGCAGTGCAGAGCAAACTCTAGTGCGCTGGCTCAAAAGTAAGATCTTGGGAGAGCAATAATGAGGACCAGTGGGCATTAAATCACTTTGTTGTGGAAGAATTGGTTCTGTATCATGACAAATATGGGTTTGGGTGAACTAGTAAAGTGGAGCATTTATGGAAAGGCTCTTTTGAGATCATAGAGAAGACATCTACTGATGCCTACACTCTGAAGTATCCGGTAAAGGTCACTTTATTAGCAAGGTGCATGCTAAGTTCCTCAAAAATATTAGCAGCTTGCTGGACTAATGGCCACAAGCTCTAAATGAATTTTTGGACTCCCACTCATCTTTGTTCCTGGATGTTTGGGAAAGTGGTGGAAAATGTTATAATCAATAAGATTAAACATCTGATGTTATCATTATTATTAATTTAATTATTATAATATCACTAATATGTAGATGCAGGAGATCAATCATTTAATATGTATGATTGAGTGCAAAGCCCTCAACTTTATATGTAGTTACTAAAAAAGGGATTGATTTATTGATGATAGTTCCTCCAGAGACCATCATTTCTGATGATTTACGTTTGTCAATAAAATCCTTAATCCGCATCAGCGCACTCTCTATTTGTTATCCACTAATCACCAATGCTGTGACCTCAGTGTCCCTATCACTTTGATTCATTTGAGGTATGGCAACCAGGGGACGGACAGTACTAAAGCTCAAATACAAAATAAAATAAAATAGTCCAATTGAAAAAATGTCCGGGAAGACAAAAAAACAACAAACCAGGTGGGGAGTGTAAACTGCTAACCCACCATGGCTGAGGGTGAGGGGGGTCAGGCGGTTTGTCTGCATACAAGTTCGCCACAACTATGTCATGTTGTTTGGAGAGACAGACTAAAGCGGAGCTAGGGCGTTGAGGCATCAGCGTAGTGTAGGTGATTGGCGGTGTAGTATGAGTTCTCCACCTCCTCATCAAGATTAGTGCATTAGACTGTTTAACAAATTCTGATACATGAAGTTCAGCTTCAATGAGGGCCTCAGGAGTTTGTGAAAAATTGGAGATACTCTGGTGAGTAATTTTAGCAGATGGGTTAAAATCTGCTAGTTTAGCTACATGCATGACAGCGGCTTCAGCATCATCAAATAATTTTAAGATATTGCTGCAGGGAGCTTTGGGGAAATTGGGGGGAAATAGAGTGTGGGCAGCCCTAGTTGGTATTGAGCCACTGATTTGTCCACTGCTTTGTGTATGCTTGGGTAATAGGGAGAAGTCACTGCAGCTAAGGCGATCTAGTGGTCACCTTGGTAGGGGGCAGCATTGGGTTTAGGAGTGAAACGTTTGGGTGGTGAGATATCATCAAAATCAGAAAGAAAAAAAAAAATTCAGCCTAACCATATTCAAACTGGCTGAGAAGTTGACCAGTTTGCTCACTCATGATAACATTACCTGATTTGTTAATCTTGGCCAATAGGTTTCGTGGATTTTGGTTCACAAGAATAGTGGTGTTAGAAGTTGGGTGGTAGTGGGCAAATGTGCTTCTTGTGGAGCGAATAGCGGTCCAAGCCTGACTCTTATTGGTGGGAGTAGAATTGGGTAGGTTAATAAGGTGGTTGATTTTGTGGGGGCTGATTTCCCACTCTGACCCATCAAATGAGAATGTTGGGTGGGAAGGGGCAGCAAAATGCCCATTTGGAAACTGCTGAATGTGGCTTTAAAGCCACATCAGAGGAAGTGGCTCAGGGGCAGGACTTTTTGGAATGTGCAAGTACAAAACAGAGGGAACAAGTTTGGCAACCATTATTCACCTGAGACCAAAAAAGTGCTCAGGCGCTGCGATATGAGAACAAGGAGATTTGGTGGGCTATGGCAGGGTGGTGTGGGATAATGGTGGCAGTTGTGTGAGAGGCAGCAAGGCGCTCCACACCAGAGGAAATAGCAAAAATGAGGTTGGGCTGAGAGTCATACGCCATAAGCCCCACCATCAGCTGATTGTACAAAACTTGGGGTGGGAGGTGGGAAGGGAGGGATGCAAAGGACACCACCATTGTGTTGTCTGTAGGCAGGTGAGTTTAGGTAGTAGGGATGGGGCTTTTTAAAAATAAGGGGAGTAGAAGCCGCTGTTGCAGCGGCCTCTTATGTATGAAATCCAATATTAAAATAGCCCTTAAAAGGGTGGAAATCAATAAAGCCAGCTGATGCAAATGCAGCAGTGGCCAATTCAATATAAGCCTTGTTGGCATACATGAATAAATGCCCATAGTCAACTTGGAGGCAAAATCAGATTGTGGATTGAGGGAGGGTAAGAGGATGGGGGCAAGAATGGTGGATGCGCACCAGGTGGAGTGCTAAATCCTATGGGGGGACAAATGGCTGAATGAATATGGTGGGCTATTTGACCCCATGTGAATGCATTTGCCCACAGGGTGGAAAATGCTAGGTGGTGGAGCACCAATACCCCACATTGGAGTAGCAGGCGGCTGATCCGCAGACATATTGTAAAGGGCGTGGCCAGACAAGGTGGTAAATTGAACTTTTTTAATTAAGTCACTCAAAATTGAACTCTAGCAGAAAGAGAGCCCTTTGGTGTCCCTATCACCTTTATAATAAAATGATACTACTTTGCTCATGTCAGCATAAAATAATCAATAAAAGGGTCCTATCATAAGTAAGGCCATATTCTTGAATTTAATTGATAATTTGCCTAGTGACTTTTATGAAAATAACCTGAACCTAAGCATTTTCTTTCTTGATCTAAGTTAAGTTTATTATGATCGAGTTTTTCAGTCCTAATTGCTGCTTGGTTATTGGAGGTTGCACCAATAAGATTTTGGTAAATGAGAGAGCTCTTTGAGAGGGATGGTAAGGTGGAAGAGTATCTTAATTTAGAGGGAAGCTATGCTTAGTTTACCCAAAAAGAAGAGTCTAAAGAGCAAGCTGGTTAGCCACTGGAAGTGTTAGATACTACAGTATGCTCATTTATTTACTAAAATAAGCCCTATTATTGATAAAAAGCTTTTTATTGTCTTTTTATTACCAAAGCTAGTGTCCTCACACAGTAAATGGTTGTTTTGTGTGTTAGTACCTGTGCAATTGAAATATGACGTCATAGCGCTGATTTTAAAACCTTTTTTAAACTTAATGGTCATGAATTTAGCCTTCCAAGTGGCCATGCATTTAGGAGATCTGACCTCTCATTTAGCTCTCTTTCCATGTCAGCAAAGGTCCAATATTACTCAGGTAGATGGGCATGATTTTTCTCAAATCTGATCCTAAACAGTTAATCATGGTAGTGGATCTAAAAAGGTCATCTTTTTCATGCATGGTCATCTTGGACATTTTCAAAAATTATTGCACATTTTCTATGCTTACCAGATTTAGAAAGATTAACTGGATTGATTAGGTGGAATTCTGGATAGAAGCTTCCTAATCCAGATGTCACTGGTGCAGTACTAACATGAGGGCTGGGGTTCCTAGCACAGAATTGACTATGTTTGGGTTCTGGAATTTTCAAAGAAGGGGGCAAAGCAAACAATGAAGTTGGTAATGAGCAAGTAGGTTGATGCAATCTTTCTTTTATGGCCTTCTATTCCAAGCGTTCTTCTCAAAATAGCTCTGGTTGAGCAGGAAGCGGTCTGATGAGAGCACTAACATCAATCATTATGCAACACATCATCAACTCTTTATTACCAAGTGGCTCAATTCTCCTGTTTTTAAAAGTATTGCTGCTTGAATTATTGCAATTACGCGAGATCTCGCCACATGTCATGCACACTAGTGCACAAGTTAGCCCATTCATCCTTGTGGGCAGTCTCTATGTTCCAAAATTTGTGGACCTAATGGTATAGCTCTCTGACTGACTGGATGAGAACTCTACTATCTTTTGGAGCTCTTAGATTAATACTCTCAATCCTTTTGATTTTCTTCATGGGTGGTTGTGATCTCTGATTTGTTATAACTCAGACAGGGGGTGTTTAATGGTCTCAATGTTACTTCCCAAGTGCTTGCGGTCACCCCCATTTCGTTTTGGGTGTATTGGTCAAGTTCCTTGACTGCCACAGCCTTTTTTAGTAATATCACCTGGGAGACACGGTTATGTTCAACTTCCTCTATGAGCTGTGAATTTCTTAAAATTTATTCACTTGTGACGCCGTGGTAGTCCATAGATTGATATCCTGTGGCCAACATGTTCTGGTTTAAATAATTAATGAGTTCATAGTTGTTGCAAATTCTGCACACTAAGGTAGAGGTTATTATAACCGCCTGATAAACACCCTGGAAACTGTCTTCAAGATACCTGTTCAAGTCCTGCAACGCTTCCACACATTGATGATTATGGTTAACCACTTCCATAATAAGGGAGTGGTGACAAAAATGGTCAATTGGGAGTTTCATACTATGGGTTTGAGATACCCAGAGATATAACTCCCATCTGGGTTAGACTTTTAGCTTGTTATAAAATTTGATTATGACTCAGAAACCAAAAAAATCATATTGCTGAATCAGCTGGTCCAGATTTTGTCAGCAAAAGTATAGGCAGACACTAGATCAATATGTTTGTGGTTAAAAAGCCAGAACCCCTAAAGTAACATTTGCCCAAGTTGGCTCAGCTGCTCCTTGGTGAATGTATAAATCTTTGTACTCTCAGCCAAGTGGTATATTTAAATCCAATTGCCACCAGCGCCGTTCTGTTTATGATTAGAAGAATTGAAATAGAAGATGATGGATTAGTTATTCTTGCCTTCTCCTCCTTACTGAGCTGGGTACATCATAAGTTTTTAAAATTATTCTTTAGATACTGCAGTGACCTTTATACTGAGCACACTTGTGTAGCGCATATCCTTCTTCATGCTATAGCACAGCTTGTAGTTGGCTGGTCTAAAACATAGATTCACTATAATGCATAACTACGCAATAAGCTCTCAAATCTTTAGTATAGGTAAGACTATGGTAAAGATTTACATGAATCTACTTAATAAGACTATATTTAATGACAAACTGACGTTTAGTCTGATAGAAGCAATATTATCATCCAATTGGTTGAGAATTAAAGATTATATTGAGCAATTCACCAAATTCAACACCAAAAACTAAACAAAAAGCAATAAATCTTAAAGATTAACCCTAAGGTTAACTTAAAGCTGCAGGATAATTCTGATCTCACCACTTTTTATCATTAATTTACTTACTTAATTTTACCAATTTTTTTGCATTTAATTCATCTCATTCAATTTTATGTATTTTAAAAATATATTATTTTATTAACTTAGTTATCTTTTTTATTTCAAAAGCTTTAGAAAGTTTGCTTATTATAACTTAAATTAAGTTATATGATTTTAATTTTTTAAACTAAATATTCTTAGTAAACTAAGTTAAACTAGTATATATTCTTATTACTATTAGCTACAAAATAAACTAGCTCAAAAGTATATATCACTTCTATTCTATATAATAATTAACATATATTTTTTCCATGATTATATACATAAAATAGTAAAATTTAGCCAATAAACTACTTATAACTTTAATACTGATTGAATGACATCAATTCAACTGAATAATACACCAAATTACTCAGCAATCAACTATATGTCTTTCTCTATTGAGTCTGATAAGTTCAGTTTATTTTGCAAGTGGTTTTAAATTGCCATCTAAATCAAATAATTCACGAAAATTCTCACCTTAAACTAAACAAAAATAATAGTGATAAATGATTAGTCTTAAGGCTAAGTTAGAGTTGCAGGTTCAATTCCTGGCTCAATCTTTTTTCTACCCAATTTAATTAATTCATCTTTTTCAGTTTATAAATTTATTTAATTTATTTATTTAATTCATTTCATTCAACTTATATACTTGAATTTTTTTTATTACTTGTTTTAATATATTTTATTTTTCAAGCTTTCAGATGTAATTTTTTTATAATTGAATTGTTTTAAATATGTAAATAATAAATAAACTAAATACTCTCTTAAACCAAGATAAACTAAACTAAGTACCATTATTGCTATTCACTACAAACTAAACTAGCTCATAAGTCTAATTTAATCTAACTATCTATCTTATATATATAATGATATAGATAATAAAAGGCTATTCTGGATTTTTTTTTAGTACTAGATGGTCCACTATTCTGGACTATTAGCCATGCTTTTCTGTAATTCACCACCTTACATTCAAAGAAGACTGATATTTTATTGAGGTTGACAAACCTTATACAAAAATAACCAACTTTCACCCAAAATTAATTGGACTATTAAATCAACCTTAAAACATCCACCACTTGAATTTTTAAATTTTTAAATTTATTGTGGGGAAGGCTGACCATGGGACGGACACTTCCGAATATGTCTCAGGAAAGACAAACTTAGTACCAGGGGAGGCACCCCAGAGAAGCGATGCTATCTCTTGTTGCCAGTGGGAACGCCACTTATGGGGAGGGGAGGGAACGTGTGAAGGGGCTGTAGACACTATTGAGCATGTGTGGAGGAAGGGGTCTGATTTGATGAACCAAACTGGGAACCAGGAGGAGACCAGCTGTTGGTGACACGGTGGGAGGTATCCAAACATCCACGCTTGAAAGTGGTCCACCAAATGAGACCAGAATCTGTGGACAGCTTCTGGGAGGGTGGGGATGGAGCCAGCGATGGCATCTAAGACAATTGTGTGGATAGTCCACATGGCGATTGCAACCACCAGAGCATGGAGGGAGGGTGGAAGTTGGGGGCCATTGATGAAGCAAGCATATCTCTTGACAGACTGAAGGGATGCGTTTGATCCTGGCCCAGCAGACGTTGAACTTCGCGCCATATCACTTTAGAGGTGGGACACTTCTCCAGGCGGTGGAGCAGCGTTCCGTACTGGCCACACATGACACAGGATGAGTGTAAAGCGTTAGAGCGCTCAGCTGTATGATACACCCACCTCAGGCAGCGCCACACATGGGAGCAGACTTGAGGCTGCAACAGAGGATGGTGTGCATATTTCCAGATAGTCTTTTGGGTCTCAATGGAATAAGGGATGTCCATCATGTCCAGGTAGTCCACCCTGGATAGGACATGAGGTCGAATGGGGATCACGCCATCATGGATGGGTAGCCCCTGTACCTCTTGTGTGAACTGAGGAGAGGGGCGGCCTCTTCAGGTTTTATGTCCGCTAATACAAATTCTCCACTCTGCGCTTCGCATGGAGAGTAGGATTCGTTTGTAGTGGGTTTTAGTCCCGTAAAGGACCTGTGGTTGATGGGTGTGAAGCCAGGTATTTCATCAAGGAGTGAGGGTTCAATGGATTGTTAAGGCCCAAGGCGTGGGTGAGGTTGGAGCGGGCTGTGCGGGACCAGTGTTGGGAGGGGAGCGTAGGGGCGGTGACGGCCACAATCCAGGTGCCCAGGATCTTGGCAGCATGGGCTTTGAAGTCAAGCAGGCCCATGCCACCATGATGATGAGGGCCAAACATGACCTCTAGCCGTACTGGTGGTGGGCGTCCTGACCAAAGCCATCCTTGCAGAAGGGCATACAAGCATTTGAAAAAGCTTGGGGAGAAGGGGATGGCGTGGGCTCCAAGCCAGACTTTGGATAGGAGCATAGAGTTGGCAAGAATAACCCTGCCAGTAAGGGTAGTAGGGTGGGCTCTGAGAGAGGCGATTTGCTTTGTCACGTTGTCCAGTATGCAGCACTCCATTACTGCTGACGCATATCCGCCTGCCTCCATCCACACGCCCAGATGGCGCACCAGTCCTATGGTAGGTGTGGCATGAAGGGGAGCACCAGTGGAGCAGTGTGTGTTGAGTTAGTAAGGCGTGGACGTGGGCGAGCAGATGGGCTGGGTTGGGAACTAGTTGCTGAGGCCCAGCAGTTCTGAAACTGACCAAGGAGGATGATTTTGGTTTTGGAGGCATTCAGTGCTGCATTGCTTACCCGGGAATACTCCTGGATGAGGGCTTCAAGCGCGCGTGCATCTTTGTTATTAGACACCCCCACCACACAATCATCTGCAAATGCCATCATCTTGACTGGGGTTTGGCCTGGCACATGGACCCCAGTTAGTTGGGCATTCACATTTTGCAGTAGTGGGTCAAGGCTGAAGTTGTATAAGAGTGGGCTGAGGGGGTCCCCTTGTTGCAAGCCCCTTTGAGGGCGGACTACTTCCGTTAGGAAGCCTGGGCCATGCACTGCCATTGTTGCTGATTCTGTGAACAGCATTACCCAGTTTATGAAGCGGGGGGGGGTAGGCGGAATTGATGGAGGCATGCCCTTAGGTATTCCCAGTTTAATCTATCATTGGCCTTTTGTTGGTCCAAGAATACCAGTGCCCCAGAGGCTGTGGACTGACATGCATTATACATGGAGTGCACATTATCCCAAATCGACCTTCTGGGGATGAAACCGAATTGTTCTGGGGAGATGGTGGCAGATACTACAGTCCCTAAACGGTTAGCCATGATTTTTGTTAAAATTTTGGTGTCTGTGTTTGTTAGAGAAATGAGGTGCCAGTTGGCTAAGTCAAGCTTATCCCCTTTCTTGAAGAGTGTGACAGTAAAGGCCTCATGTCCTCCTGGTAGGAGGCGCGTTTCCAACAGGCTTTGGTTAAGTGAGGCTAGCAGCAATGGGGATATATATTTGAAATATTTTTTGTAGAACTCATATGGAATGTCATCTGGGCCTGGGCATTTTTGGTTTGGCGCACCGCGAATGGCTGTCCATAATTTGTTTGGAGTAATTAAATTCATTATTTCCGGGTATCAGAAAATGGTGCAGATATGAGCTCGGTTGAGAAATTCTGCCATTTCAGCTGGCTGAATTGGTTCAGCTTGGTATAACTCGGAGTAATATTTTTGCATTTTGATTGCTACTTTGGCTGGTGTGTCCACAATGGAATTATCCGATATTCACACTTGTGTGTAGGCCACGCTCTGGCATGGTGCGAAAATTTTTTTAAAGAAGTATGCAGTGCACTTGTCGCCTTTAGTGATGCATGTGGCCCTGTATTAGACACAAACCCGATGTTTGTGTTGCCTTTTGAGTGCGTTGAGGTGGGCGGCTGCCTCCGCCCACTTCTGTCCCCATGCAGGGCTGTATCCTGTGGCTGGAATGTTGGACTCCAAGTGGGCCAATTCCACCAGAGCGCGCAAGATAACTGCCGATGTGGCTCGTGAGCGTCTATAGGGAGAGATGGCAATAGTGGCAGATGGTGTCCTCTTTGAAAGTTGCCCATGTAGAAATGGGGTCCGTGCAAAATGGTGCAACAAACAATTTTGCCAAAGTTGCCTCTTCTACCCACATGGAAAATCCTGGCGATACAAGCTCAGGGGGGGCGGATTTTGCACCAATGTGGGGCCTTTGCAACTGTGACAGGTAAGTGGTAGGTTATTGAGACCAGTCAGTGGTCAGAGAATTCCATTTTCATTGTTTTGAAGTGGAGATGTGGGGTTGGAATTTCGCCGGCGTTAGGATAAGGTTGATGCGGGTCATGGACCTTAATTGGCTGTTGTGGATGTGGGGATGCATCATGTTTTCAAGCAGTGGGGCATGTTGTGGCAGCGCATCCATTAACCCAAGGGTGGCTTTAGAACGCGTAGTTCTATGTGTCCCTGTGGGGTGTGGGGTGAGGGAGGCCACCGGTCCATTGGTGAGGTTAGCCAACAGTTCATGTCGCCAACTAGGAAAGACACAGGGGGTAGTGGGAGGGATTTGACCAATGAGAAAAATTCCTGACGCTCATGTGCACCATTTGGGGCATAGATGTTGATGATTGCATGCGCAATGTCAGCCCACGAGAAGGTGGTGACAAGCACTTGGCCATTTAGGAATGTTTCTGAGGATGTGTATTTGAAAAAACTATTTTTCCAAATTAGCACCCCACAGTGCTTTGACCAAAAGGATTAGGATGGGAGGAGCATTGTTTTCCAAGCTTCCTCGGAACCTTGTGGACAGTGGGACTCCTGGATGGCCAGGATATCCATGGGTAAATTGTGTTGTAAAAAACTCAGTTTCCTAGCCCAGGATGGGGAGGCCTTGAGTCCAGAGATATTCAATGTCCCTAGAGTGAAGGTTTCCCCCATCGCACCTTAGGTGCGAGGGGTGGGCCCCTGGGCCCACCAGCCTCTTCAAGGTCCCCACAGGCTTTCACAGCAGTGCAGGTGTTAGCAGCAACGCTATTGGGGTTTTTGTTAATTTTTGCAGAAAGAGTCGCATTGGCTTTGGCCTTCACTTTTGTTTTCCCGACATTGGACGAATTTTTTGTGGTGCGGATGAATTTGGTGCACTGTTGAGTGGGTCAAAATTTTTTTTCAGTTGGGATAGGTCCCAAGTCAGTTTTGACCGGAGCTTGGGTGCAGCGATTGGGTGAGATCAAATCTCCCATCAGATCCTCAGATTGAGTGGCCCGCTCAGCATGGGCTTCCCAATCTGATTGGATGATGGATTCCCAAGTCGCTTCCACCACGAAGGTCTCCATGTCCTCCTGGCGTTGTGAGTGTGGGATGGTGGTGGTGGCCTTGGCCGCTTCCTTGGCCGCAGCCCTATGGGCCTGCTTGGCCTTCTTCCACTCCTGCGGGGAGATGGGCTTTTAATAGGTAGCAGCCTTGTGCTCCCCACGGGAAAGCCTCCTAGGTGCTTGCGGTTGGTTCGTAGTGCGCCTCTCTGCTGGCCATGGCCACCGAGGGGTGCTCTTGGAATGTGACGCCCTCCTTGATGGGGCATGCGTGTGCCTTATGGCCGAATGCATCACAGTGGGTGCAAATGGGGGGCGTGCTGTCCACGGTTACCCAGAATGGGTGGGTGGTATGCCCTGCAATATCAATAAAAATGGAGTGCGGGATCTGGGTTAGGTCCCTTCGCAATCTCCTCAAATGGGGTCAGAACTGCGATGGCTTTGCTGGTGCACAGGTGTGGCATCAGCGTGAAGTGTTGCATTTCAAAAGATTCTATTTCACCATATATGGTGAGACCATCTTTCAGGTGTTGCTCCAAAATGTCACATTTTACCATAGTAGGCAAAAAGTCAAATGTGAGGAAAATTTGGTTTGATTTTGTCCATCTGGTGCATTTGGTTTCGACGACCCATTGCCCTTCAGGGAGGTTGACCACTATGCGCACCGCTGCAGCCTCGTCTGCTGCTATTTTTCTTTTGAAACCTAGGTCCAGCCAACCGTGTGACATGGAGTGAGTTGCAACGTACACTGCAGTCAGGAAAATTTTGTGTACATCTTCACAAAATTTTTCCCATAAGGCCGTTTTTTGGATGTCCAGATACACATGGACTCCGAATTCCACCAACAAAGTAGCTGGGAGTGTGGCGTGTTGATGTACTGGTTGCATCATGCTTGCCACATGAGTATCTTCGGGGAAATTGTGACCGCCAGTTTTTTGATATTTTTGTCTATTCTGCTGGATTCTCCAGGGCGCTTTTGAACGTTGGAGGCCGCGGGCCTTCTGCCTGCTCCTCTTACCTTGCTTGCCCAACTGCTCCCTGACATGGGCGCAGACTAATCTCCTCTGTGAGATTATCAAACTAGATTTAGTCTTGAATTGAATAGGTTGCAAAAGTGTTTGCAACGAGAAAGAAATATCCACCACTTGAAAAACCATTTAAACTATCAAATAAGCCAATCACTTACTACTTGCTAAAACAATTAACTTGACAATTTGCCAAATGACATAATTTGCTTAGCAAAACCTTTATATTATTGAATCAACCAAAATATCAAACTTCTCAGCCATAACAAAATACTGTTATTATTAGAAACATATAAAATTTTACTACTATATATATATAAAACTTTTTAATTTTACTATGTAAATTAAAAATAGTGGAATATTATGCTGTCATCTAACTGTAATTGTGCAAAATTTCATCAGTAGGTTATATCAGAAAGTGTGTTAAATAAAGGATGAAAGATTCCAACATAAACAAGATGGTGTGTAATGAAAAGCAAGTAAAAACATGATAGTATAAAATGTTTTAAAACGTTATAAAAACCGTTTCTATAAAATTCATAATATCCATAATTTTTCAATGAATTATTGTATTGCCATAGGAGTTACATCAGTGTGCTAAATTTCAAAGCTCTAGCTAGTCTGGAAGGTAGTTAACTTGAAACTTTTGATTAACTGAATATCAAACTTCTCAGCTGTAACTATATACCAACTACCATCAAAATATAGAATTTACACTTGCAATATATAAATATACTATAAAATTTATTTTTATCAAAATATTGTTGTATTGGCATCAAAATACATAAGTGTGCCAAGTCTTAATGCTCTATCTAGTCTGGAAGTCAGTAAAAATAAATTGCAAGGTTCCATCACAGACAGACATACAGACACCACAGCAAGTAGAGAAAAACGTTTATATGATTGTTCTTTCTTTGTTTCTTTATTTGCAATGTATAAATTCCTATATTTTTAATCCAGGTATGATGAAACTTTAATCAGTTGTTATGCACACGCCCACAAAGGTTTATGAATTAGTAAAAACATTGTTTTCAAATAAAATAAAAACTTTTATATGTACTAATTGATAATATTAGATGTTTTTAATGGTAATCAGTATATTGTTACAGATGAGAAGTTTGATATTTGTTGATTTGAGTATCAAAGGTTTTCAAGTGGTCAGTGGTGGGAGGGTTAGATAATATGCTTGATAGTTTTAGTAAGCAGTTAGAGATTGGTTAAATTAATAAGTTAGTTGGGTTTGGTAGTTTATTAATGATTTTTGGTTGTTTTGAAAAAATTAGTTTTACCAAGCAGTTGGTGATTAGTTGGTTTAGCATATAGTGAATTAGCATAGATATTTAATAGTTTATCTATATAGATAGTGTTATAATTTTGCCAATGTTAGTGAGATAGCTGTGAGATTTGTGCAGGTTCAGCTCACTGAGAAATAGGGCGGAAAATATAAAGATTGCTGGTCCTCCAGACACACTTATTAAATATATATAAGCTATGTAACAATTGCTCTAACAACACTTCTTTATTAATTTTAATATATATCAGCAGATACTCTCTGCTCCGCTTCACACTTCCTACTAATGATCCCCCTCTTTTAATCTTCTCATCTCACTTATATATCAGTGACTTTAGTTGATACCAACCCTTTTGTTTAGACTATTTGTTTCCGCCATATTCTCATTGGTTCCAGAAGAATCACTATTCTCTAAATTCACTATTGCCTTAGTTTGAGGCGATCTACTAATTATTTGTCATGTTGACATCACCTTATTGCCTGAATTGGAGGCAATCCAAAAAATATTTGTTTGAAGCTCAATATTGCCCTATCACCTTATGTCAAGGTGATCTTAAAATATTATTAAACTACATGGTTCAGCCAATTTCACTCAATCTGCAATAACTACTTAAGGATTATCATCCAGTCATAACAGAATCTTAACATTACCCCCCTTTGACTGGATATTAAATTTCCTATTGTTTATAGCCTGAAGAAACTTCAAATGCACTCAGTTAATGATCTGACCACATGTGGGGTCCTTGATTGTATAAGTATCAACACCTGTTTTTTTGATTAAAATGAAACGGACAATCTTATACTGGCCAATTTGTGCTTCTGACCAAACACATGTTGGTCATGGAATAAAACCATGTCCCCATCTTTGAACTGAGCTAGCCCACTACATCTTACCTAATTGGCATCCTGATTCCTTATCTTCTTGGCTAAGGTGAACGAGTATGCTTCATTTTGCAGCTTGATAAGCATATTAATTAGGTTGGTCAAGTAGTGTTGAGGATCCATTCAGCCAGTATCTTCCATGAAGGCGAAGAGCAATGCGAGTAGAGCTGGGTGCTGTCCATATAGTAACTGAAAAGGACTCTTCCTTGTTGCGGAGTGATAGGTGATGTTTTAGGTGAAGATGGCAATGGAAAAGAGGTTACTCCAACCTGAGGGTCTAAGCATTACCAGCTTTCAGAGTATATTCACCAGTGTCCCATTGACCTGTTTGACCATACCGTTGGATTCTGTGGTATGTGGTCATTAGAACCCCATGGATAGCCATCAGTTCGTTGATCTTGGGTAAAACGTGGGAGATGAAGTTAGTCTATTGTCAGTAAAGATTAAATTGAGGACAGCCGTGTTGCTGAATAACACATTCCATCACAAACTTAGCCACTGTGACCACCTTCAGATCGTGTATTGCCATGCCTCAACCCGATTGGTCAAGTGGTCAATTGCCAACAGAATATAATTGATTAGTTTGCTCCAGTTGGCAGGGGCCCTACAATATCTATAGAGACCTTATGCCAAGAAAAGTGAGGGATTACTAATTTGTACAAAGACTTTTAGTGGAATGGCTTCTCCACTTGGCACTAGTGGCACCAGGAGATCATTTCAATCACGTCAAAGTGCATGCTTTCCCAGTAGTACCAAAGTTGCAACAATTCCAGGGTTTTGTGTACTCCATGTTCAACTGCTCAGTGTGCACTCATAATGTATTTTGGTTGGGTAGAAGGTCTTGGAACATTCACAGTAGTGTGAGCTAGTACAGTTTGTACAGTTTGTCATTATTCTGTAATGTATTGGCCCTTATTCCATCTAATACCTTGATAACTTGGGGCGGTTCATCATCATACTTCCCACTGAGCATTTTATCATACATAATATCGCTCAGATCCGCTGTAACTACAATTGTTGGTAATCTCAATAAGAAATCTGCATTTTGGTGTTTGACTCCAGGATGGTGAAAGATTTTGAAATTGTAATCATGCAGTTTAAGAGACCATCAAGCTAGACGCCCTTCAGGCTCTCTGAGATTTTGCAACCAGCGTAATGAAGCGTGGTCCATACGACTTTAAGCCTTACCCAATGCAAATATACCCTAAATTGCTTAATTGTGTAGATCACCACTAAGCTTTCCCGCTTGGTCATGGTGTAATTGCCTTTGTGGCAGTTTAAGCTATGAATGCAGTGTGCAACCAGACGCTCCTCCCCCTCATCATCTTTTTGAGATAGAACTGCCCAACAGCAAAAAGGGATGCATCCATCTGAAATGATAAATTTCTTATCAAATTTGGGTAGTGTAGCACCGGCGCATTGGTTAATGTCATCTGAAGCGTATCAAAATAGTGTTGACGGTGTTTCATCCATTTAAACACAGCAACTTTTTTATCAACTTAAATAGTGGTCCCCCTTAACTAATTTTGCGGATAAAGCGTCAATAGTAGCCAACCATCCCTAAGAATACTTGTATGTACTTCTTACTGGTTGGCTAAGTCATTTTTTGGATAGCATCCACCTTGGCTAGCTGAGGTTTAAGCCCATTTACGTTTACCTCAAACCCAAGTTACTCCAGTTGGGCCTTGAAGAAGTGGCATTTGTGGGGCTTAATCTTAATGTTGGCCTTAACAAGCTGGCAGAAGACCTTTTCTGGATGAGTAAGATTCTCAGAGAAGGTTCAAGAGAAGATGTTGATACCATCAAGGTATATGAGAACTCATGACAGCTTCAGGTCGCCAAGATTAGTCTCCATGGCCCATTGGAAAGTAGCTAGGTGTTACACAGCCCTTGAGGCATATGGGTCAGTTGAAAAAGCCCCTTGGACGTGATAATGGCACATTTCTCCTGTTCTTCTGCAGGCAACTGATCTGCCATTAATTTGATGTCAAATACATCGCCAAGAAGTAATGATATCCCCCTAACCAATACAAATCATCGTTGATCTGTGGCAAGAAATATGAGTCCTTCTTAGTAATTCTGTTGAGCTTCCAGTGGTCTATTAATATCCAGTTGGTACCGCCCTTCTTTTTTACAATAAGAATTGGCAAAGCCCAAGGACTCTTTGACGGTTTGAGCATCCATTGCTCCAGCAGCCTTTTGATCTCCTCTGTTACTACTTCCTCGGTTGCCCTAGACTGATGGAATGGCCAAGACCTGATATGGGATGATCCCCAGAGTCCCCTCGATGGACAACCCCTTGCGCGCACCCAAAGTCATGATCTTCAGCAGTAAAAATTTCCTTATATCTTTCAAATAAAGATATCGCCTGATCCTTTGTCCTTCTAATAACCCAACTAAGATTTACGTGGTACCACCATCATTACACTGGGATGCAAATTGACTAGTAAACCAAATTCATCCCGCAACCCAAACTCATGAATATGAAGGACCTCCTCAACAGGGATCAAGTGTAAATACGCCACTATTTGGTGGTGGACTTGCAATAGTTCCATTTGTAGATTCGCTAGTAGAACCTTGATCATCCCATGTCCTGGTAGTATAAAGCCTGGAGCCATGTGGGGCTCAAGCCACAATTGCTGATAAGGGTTAATAACTTCCCCATAAAGTCCATTTGCCCTTCTACCTCCATTCAGTGTTCACTAATACTTGGTGACTGGAGGGGATGAATATAGGCCTGGCAGCTCTGAGAGGAAGCCCTTGATATTCATATACCTGTTGGGGAAGGGCTCAGGTCTTGTTCTTTAGTCAATGGTAGCGCATTGGGATCACCCCGTCACTATAAGCCAGGTTGATATGTCCCATATGCACCAGATCCTTTGGAACTCCTCTAGAGGTAAAATAGATTGGGATCCGCTGCCCCATAATTTCAACCGTCTCTTCCATCGCGTCAATGAAAGCACCAAAGTGTTGCATAAAAGTGGTTCCAATTAACAGAATATAATTGCTGTTTGGTAACAATATTGCCAGAGCTACAGCAACAATTGACCCAAACTGCAAGAGGAGCGCATTGTATGCTCCCTCTAAGATCATGCTTTCAGCTTAGCAGTCTCATATACCATGCGATGATCTACATAAAGTTTTAATGTAAACTTTGCCACCAACTTAGGGGAAACTATGTTGATTAGGGCACCCGTATATATTATTGCATGGACTCAGGGTTTGGCTACAACAATGTCACAGTACATACATTCTGAATAAGAATTTTGACTATTTAATACATGGACATTTAAAGGAATCGTTTTTCCCAAGGAAACTCACAATCCCCTCACTGACTTTGGGGTATTCTTTATTAATAGTATCTACTGGAAGGGTGACGTTTACTCTTTGCAAGGAAGGTGCATCTGTGGATGGGTCCAGCTTGTCAGGGGAAACTTAGTCAACCATTTGACAAGTGTACAGTTTTGTTTGCACCTGAAATCCTTCTTCCTCCGCAGCCTTAGCTTGAAATCATATCAACACATTCACCCCTCCAACTGGCTGCTGTATAGGAATGCATCATCATACTGAGGGACTTTCACTGAATATACATTGATAGGCTCAGTGGGACGTTTAGGGTTGGGATAGCAGAGGTAGATAGTCCCGTCTCTGCTCTGACTTTTCCCTAGTACTTGTCCTGCTGTACATAATTGACAGGATTTGGAAACTCCTTTGCAAGGTGCCCAGGGTGACCGCATTTGAAACAATTTACTTATAGGGCCTGCATCCTTAATTATAATGAGATGGCTCAAGCTGATAGTTGGACTGTGGGTGATCAGCGTGAACAGGCTAAACCCAATGGTTAAGCTTCTGATGATAACTTGGCCAAGGATGAGGCGTATAGCAATAATAAGGCCAGGGGCTACTAGGTGGACTCTGAACAGGGTGGAATAATCCCCCCAAATAAGAAGGTCCAGTAACAGCTGCAGTAGTTTTTTCTCTGTATTGGGTGGAGTAAAGGTAGTGGATAGGTGGCGCAAAATTTGGACAATTTTGAGTAGGGGTACGTCATCCTCCAAAAATGAGGCCATAACGTAGTAAGGCTTGCAGTATGGCTTCACCGCAGAGGTCATTGCAATTCCCACATCAGCTTCAGCTAGAATGCCTGCCCCTATTAGCACATGGGCTTCCATCATAAAGTGGTATGCTAACTCAGCGAGAGTCTCATTATGATGAAACCCTATAGCCAAAACCTCAGCCTTCCATCTCAACATCTTAGCAGTGCCTCCAAACAACCACAGCACAATCTCCTTCACCTCCTGATATGTAACGGAGCTGTTTGGAAGATAGCAAGTAACCTGGTCAGCACTTCCAACATCCAGGTCATAATTCAGTAATTTAGCCTTATGCCAATCTAAGGCTCCTTCCACCACAAATTCAAATCAAATAAATATTCCACGGATGTTTCCATTCCAGTCAAATGGAGGTAGCTTGTCAATGCAGACCTCCTTTTCCCGCTCATAATTGCAAGGCTTGGGGGTGTACTAGGGAATTAATTGAGACTCAGAGCTGGAATCATGGTAAGGAGCTGGCTAAGAAGGGCCAGCAGCATGCGGTTAGTCAGCTGCACTGGGGTAGCATAGTTTTCTTAAGTGGGCAGGACTGCTGTTAGGATTTTTGCCCATATTCCCAGCCAGCTAGATTAACAGGGATCACTAGGGGATAATTTACTGATGCGAGGTAAATTGAATATCAGTTGACCCTGATTTTGGGGTAACTATGTTTGGGGGATTTTAGGTTATTCGCCTGGTCATATCCATAGGGGATCAATCCAAATGAATGCTTAAGATCTTGTCAGGCAGAGTTGCCAATGAAACTGGGTATCGGATAGTTGATTAACTATTAGGTGTACCAATTGTGATCGGTCAGGTTTCATCACTGACTGATTGGGAATTCAAGGAGTAAGTTTCAAGGCGAGTGATGCCACCTGCAACTAGTGAATTGATCAGTTGTTTCACGACCTACCTTAATGGGTAACAAATCCCATTACCTAAGTAGGTCGCTTGCCAAATATGTTTGGTTCACTTGGATCAAGAGGAAAACATTAGGGACACATTTTACAACTCTTTCCATTTTTAGGTCTCGAAAATGTTTAATGATGGAATCCTACCCAGGATGGGGAAGACCATTGCTGCTGAGTCGAGGATGGGTGATTTAATGGCAATGGCTGCTGTTTCATCAAGGAGGTGCCTACTAAGGGTCAGGAGCTGAATTCCCCACTATAAATTCCCTAGAATTCACTAATAAATAATATAATTTTCCAGATCATAATTTACTATATCTCAAATTATTACTTTTACTAGATTATTAGCTTAGTAAATTTTATCAGCATCCATTTGTTCTATTCTTTCTCAGGGATATTATTACTGTGTGTGATAATTGGGAGACTCTTTAAGATAAAGAGTAAGGGTCTTAGTGGGGCTCAGAGAAAAAGCTGAATCAAATTGGGATTGCTGCCAACTGTGTGTCAAACCAGAGAAACCGTAAACAGGAATCTAAGAGTAGATCGAGTTAGGCATTATAAGGGAACAAATCCCTATTCAAGACATAATAAGTATTTTGAGAGGGTATACTAGCTGAGAGTTGGACCAAAATCTAGTACTTCCATTCAACTACAAATAATAGTCGCCATACTATTACCAAACGATAATAACAACTACTTTACAATGCAGAGAATTGCACAAAACCTGAACCTGTGCAAGTAATATATTTATAGGGGTTATTGGCCGAAATTAATCAAAAAACCCGTAGATTTTATAAAGTGGTGCTCACTACAGGGATTTAATCGAGTAGAAGATATTAGAACATGATATCATATGAAGATGTTTATAATTCTGGAAATAAGTTACTAAGGAGTAACATTAATGAAGACAGAACATGAAGTGGATCACGTTCATTTGCGTTCACCCAGCTCAGAAGTGGAACTCCTAGTGAAGCGAATTGAGGATACTCAAGTTATGGGAAAAGGACTTGCAGCCTAGATATGGAACTATCTAGTGGTGCAAGAAAACCTGTTCCACCCAACATCTATCTGAGATGAAGAGGATCAGCAGGGGCAACTCAGGTTGAAATTGGATCCATTTTAAATAGTCCTGAGGAGTGAGTTTTTAGATGAGACACTAGATGAGGCATTGGTTAAAAATAAGAAGCAATCAATTAAGAGTATTGGATTGCCATACCAATGAATATATGGAGTCAAAATTAGGAAATGATTGATCCAAGATAGTGCAGAGAATCGTTTTGACTCAATTACACTCAATCAATGATCAGAAATTGCTTGAGACAAGTTCATCAATTCAAGACGAAATTGGATGAAGCTTACAAGGCCAGACAATCTGTGGTAGATAAGGGATCGTTTCCAGATCCACCAGTGGAATTATTTCCAACGTTTTGGATGGTCATTAAGGCTAAAATCAATTTTTAGGAGAAAAACGATCAAAATTAAACGGAACTGTTGATTTAAAGATATGAAGATTTAAGAATCAGTTGCTGAAATATGAGATGAAATTAGGACCTGTTGGACGAATAACCAGTCGGGTTTGAAGGCCTAATGAATGAATTATTCAAGAGTATTGCCAAAGTCAACAGTTGTAGCCTATACGTGAAGAAACAGCGCTGCTGGTCATGTAGTGAAGAAAGGTCAATACTAAAAATTGAAAGTATTGGACCTATGAGAAGTTAGTTGCAATGTTCCCAGAGGACCTCTGAACCATTAAATGGTTATATCCTGAGATTTTGGTCAAGTCCAAAAAGAAGACCACTGAACTAAATAGATGGTTAAATCTTAAGAGGATGATATTTTGAACCATGATAACTGGTAGGTCAGAGTATACCTAGGACCCAGTTTGGATGAAGGGGAAAAGAAGGACCTCTGAACCTTTTTGTAGGTTAAAAGTCCCATTGCAAAAGAAAAATACAATACATATATATAATATAAAATATTAAATATCATTTTTTATGGTCTATGATTTTTTTCTATGATGAGATGTGATTGCCAGCATGGGTTGCCAAAGATGTCAATCTACCAGATCAAAACCATAGAACAAATGGCTGTGCTTAAAAGTGTCCAAGATATCCAAGTGTTCTTTGGAATGGTCAGATGCTATAGAAGATTTATTCAGGATTTTGCCAGAATCACCAAGATGGCAATGGACGCCTACTCCATCAATAACCTCTTGGATGGAAGGGTAGTAAATCGAGTCCATGGTAAGTATTTTAAGAGATGGATCAATAAAAAATAATAAATAAAGAGTTCCCAAAGGACCGCTGAACCATTTTGTTGGTTATGTTCTAATGATTTGGTCAAGTCCGAAAAAAGGATCTCTGAATTAATCTGAATGGTTAAGTCTTGAAAAAGTAAGACCTCTGAACCATAGAAAACTGGTAGGTCTAAGTATACCTAGGATCCAGTTTGGGGGATTAAAAAAAGATGGACCGCTGAACTGAAACAAGTTCAAGTCCCATGGAGAAAAGAAGAAAAAATAAAAGATTGATAAAAATATTGGAAAAAAAGATTATTAAAAACTGCATAGAAAAACTGATACGTTTTTATTATTTTTTATTGATTATCCTCAATTTGGGGATGATTCCGCCTATGTCACCTCTTGGGGGAGGGAGGATGTATTGCAGTAGAAGTAAATACCCATTGAAATCTATGTGAGATCAGATGCTAGTGAGAAATAGACCTACAAAAAACCAAGTTTGTTGAGCAGATGCAGATCCCCGTGAGAAAGCAACTAGGGGAAGGGAAATTGAGATGTCAGAAGAAGCCAAACGTGATACCTCAGAGTGGGGAGGGAAGAAACAGTGCAAGAAGAGGCAGTCAGCAAATAAAACTGAGTAGTCCTATATGGTACTGGAGCTGGAAGATTGGTCTTGAGAACCTGCCGATGGGCTTTATCAAGAACACCAGATATATGAGCTGGCAACGAGCAAGAGATATTAGATGGGGTTGCCAAATCGTGCCCCCTATCAAAGCTATCAGCGGAAGATGCCAATGGGATGCACCAGAAATGAGATAGTCATGCAAGGAGAAAATGGCATTATGCAAGTGATGACTATGAGATTCTTAGAAGCTGAAGAAAAAAAGTGATAGAAACTGGGAGAGGCTGGAAGCTTTGTGGCCCAACTTTGAAGAACTTGGCCAGAAAAGTGAAGAGCATAAGCTACAATATCCCAATCTAGGATGATCTCAAGATCAGAAGAATCCAGAGCTATGGATAAAGCCTCAGTGACTTGGGCCCTTATTCTGCATAGGGGAGTTCGAAATGAACGCTGTTGCTGATGGTGAGTTTGGTGTCCAAAACAGCTGGCTTGTAATATTAACTGAGTCAGAAGAGGAACTCCAGAAGCAAGTCCAATCCGGTGAGGAATGAGCAATCAAGAGCGAAGGATATTGCTTCAGGAGGTTCAACGATGATGTTAGGAGTATCTGCAAAATGAGCCAAATCCAGGAGAGTCTCAAAGTCTAACACTTTTACTCAATGACAAAGGAAGAATTGGCCGTGAGTCATTTGAGACAATTGCTAGCCTGGTTTCAGTAGGGTTGGTTACTGTTTCTAGTAATTCCATGGAAGGACTAGCCACTGGTACTTGACTAGGAGTATGAATCCCGGAAAGACCATAGAAAATGTTCTGTCATGAAGACCGACTCATACACTGGAAGAGCTGAAGATCTTGATCAGACAAACTATTGAGCAGCTGTTGGTACCACAACTCAAAATTGACATATGAGCTGGATGATATGGAGGATGTCAGACTTATATGATAGTCGACATTATGCACTCTGAAATCAACTAAGCTCCAACTTTGGTGAAATTAATCTCAAAATTAATGGGATAAGCTCTCCAGAGAAAAATTAAAAATGATATAAGCCAAGAGGGTATGAGAAGAAAATAACAAGGCTGAACATAAATGAGATTTGTTAAATGAGCTGTGAAACAAACATCAACAGCAAGAATCTCCAGTTGAGGATGAGGAGAAAATCAGAAAATCTTGGACGCCAGACCAAGAATCCTGAATACGACAGTGGGTCATATGCCCTGATGGGGGGAAAATGGATCCCAGGATTAATATTGTCACAAGTAAATCAATCAGCCTGGCATGACAGAAGATTGTGGAGATTGTGCTCTGGGTAGGTGGTAGCGAGGAGGACTAGGGAGAGCCTCATTCCAAAGGTCTTTCTGAGCAGTATTGAGTACTGATGATCATAATCCACTTGAGAAAATGAAGTATTTGACCAAGTGTCCGATGTGGTGTTCTCCTGCCCCAGCCTTTTCTCACTGGAAATCTAGGAAAAGGGGGAAGTGTTGAGATTGTTGCCCATATTCCCAGATGCTAGATTACCAGGGATTGCCAGGGAATAATTCTCTGATGCGAGGTGAATTGGATATCAGTTGATCCTGATTTTGAGTTACTATGTTTGGGGGATTTTAGGTTATTCGCCTGGTTCGATCTATTAAGAATTGATCCGGATGAATGCTTAAGATCTCATTAAGAAGAGTTGCCAATGAAATAGGGGCATCTGATAGTTGATTAACTACCAGGTGTACTAATTGGGATTGGTCAGGTTTCATCACTGAACAAATGAGAATTTAAGGAGTTAATTGTGAGGTGAGTGATGCCACCTGCAACTAGAGAATTGATCAGTTGGTGTGCAACCTGCCTTAATGGGTAACAAGTCCCATTACCTAAGCAGGTCACTTTCCAAAAATTGGTTGGTTTGCTTTAATTGAGAGAAAAACATTAGGGACACGTTTTCTGACTCTTTCCATTTTAGGTCTCAAGGATGTCCAATGATGGAATCCTAGCCAGGATGGGGAAGACCATTGCTGCTGAGACAAGGATGGGTGATTCAATGGAAATGGCTGTCATTTCATCGAGGAGGTGCCAACCAAGGGTTGGGTGCTAAATTCCCCACTATAAATTTCCTAGAATTCACTAATAAATAATAATAAATTTGTTAGATCATAATTTACTATATCTCAAATTATTACTTTTACTAGATTATTAGCTTAATAAATTTCATCAGCATCCATTTGTTCTATTCTTTCTCAGGGATATTATTACTGTGTGTGATAATTGGGAGACTCTTTAAGATAAAGAGTAAGGATCTGAGCGGGGATCCAGAGAAGAAGCTGAATCAAATTGGGGATTACTGCCAACTGTGCGTCAAACCAGAGAAACTGTAAATGGAGATCTAAGAGTAGATCAAGTTAGGCGTTGTGGGGGACAATCCCTATTTAAGACATCATAAGTATTTTGAGAGGAAATCCTGGCTGAGCTTTGGATTAAAATCTAGTACTTCCATTCAACTACAAATAATAGTTGCCTTACAATTACCAAACAATTATATCAACTATTATACATCGCAGAGAATTGCACAAAACCTGAACCTGTGCAAGTGTTTATATTTATAGGGGTTATTGGCTAAAAAAAATCAGAAAACCTATGAATCCTTACAGCTACCATCACATAGGAGGTCGCTGGGTCAGGACACAGTCATCCCCTAGAGCTGCCATCATGAGTTGAATAGCTCATGCTGCCTGCATGCTCAGAGAAAAGCTCTTCAACTGGATTCAGTCCATATTTGTCATAAAATGACCCTTTCTAAGAAACCCTTTTTCATTCCACTTTCTCAATGGGGGTGAGTCTGGTAAAAGGTAGGCATCAACTTCCGCTCCATGCAGTGTAGCCACTCACTAGTGTTGTCCAGGATTTTGGCAAGTTGCCTGTTCAATTGTCCAAGTATTTAAATTTGATTAACCACATTTTCAAGTTGATGCTTAACATTGCCATGCTCTTGAAGGAGATCTTCTTGAGTTTTTTGCACTGTGTCCACAACAAGTTTGATTTCCACAGCTTCTGAAAACACAGCAGATTGGACAATTACTCTTTAGTTCAGGCCTGATATTCCATGAGCTGCAACTGGAGAATATTTTAATTTTTCTTGTTGTTCAATTGCCCCTGTAGTGAGCACCACTGTTATAATTTTGGCAATTGGTGAAATACACCAGGATATTTGTGCAGGGTTCAGCCCACTGAGCAATAGGAAATATGATATGAAGATCGCTGGTCCTCCAGACACTTAATAATTATATAAATAAAATATAGAGCAATTGCTCCAACAACACTTCTTTATTAATTTTAATATATCAGAAGATACTCTCTGTTCCACTTCACACTCCTATAATGATCACCCTCTTTCAATATTCTCATCTCACTTATATATCAGCAATTTTGGTTGATACCAACCCTTTTGCTTAAACTATTTGTTCCGCCATATTCTCATTGGTTCCAGCAGAGTCTACTAATCTCTAAATTCACTATTGCCTTAGTTTGAGGCGATCTACTAATTATTTGTCATGTTTACATCACCTTATTGCCTGAATTGGAGGCGATCCAAAAAATATTTAAAAGTTCGATATCTCCCTATTGCCTTATGTCAAAGCAATATCATCCATATTATTAAACTACTTGGTTCGGCCAATCTCACCCATTCCGCCATAACCACTTAGGGCTTATCATCCAGTCATATCAGAATCTTGATATATATTTAAAACTGTAGCTTCAATTGATAGTTAAACAAAAATAAAATGGTGAGTCAATGTAGTTATAAAATTTCTTAAAAAAGGTATCATGTATCTGACTTTACTTTGGTTATTCTTTGGACAATAAAAACATTAAGTTCTGCATTTTTTAGTAGATTTCAATTGATATCAATTTAAGTGCTTATACTCTAGGATTTGTTAGCTTGACTAAAAATTATCCGTATAATTTTAAATTGCTACTTTATTTGTTTTTTATTATGGCTTTAAGATATCCGTTTAAGTTGTTTCCCCTAATTCATAACATATCTATGCAAATTTTGTTAAAATTGCTTTAATAGCTTAAAAGGTGATGTGTCACATTTATACGCATAATGATTATGGATTTAGAGATGTTTTGGTTAGCAGTTTGATGGTATTTTATTATTCCAATAGGTTTAATTTTATTGGCTGAGTATTTTCTTCTTTTTGGTCATTTTGATAGATCCAATTTTTTTAGTAAGTGGTTGATGATTTATTTTATTGATTCAATATTTAAATTAGATTGAGTCAAGTGTTGGTGATTTTTGTTTGATTTGATAGAGCTTGATCTTATTTTCCTAAAACGTTGGTAAAAATTGGTTGTTTATTATATTTTAATTGGTGTTGGCTACGCGGTTGGTGAGTTATGGCTAAGTCATTAGGTTCTATGACGTTTCCAGGTGGTTTGATTGTATTAGAGTAATTTGATAGAATCATTTGGTTTTGGCTATGTAGTTGGTGGTTATTGATTGATTTTAAAGGTTCAAATGCATTGGGTAAGCTGTTTGTGATTAATTGGTTTGATATGTTCAATGATAATGTTAAAAAGTTTTGTGTTAATATAATATAAAACCTATTTTAATCATTTCAAGTCATCTGGTAATAAATAAAAAATCTGAGCAACTCTGTCTAACTCCACTAGTAACCAGAAGTTAGGCAACAAAAGCAATCCTTTATCTTAAATAGGCAAATAATAATTATAGTCAAATCACTTCATTCAAGATTTAATAGAGCTCTTGTAGTGAGGATAATTGGCTATTGTAGAAATGCAATCTTGGGAGGAGCTGATTTGTCAAAAAAAGTTTGAACTGGGAAGTCAAAGGGTTAAGTACAATGCACCCTATTTAGGGTAAAATATAATAATGTAATTAAGATCAAATTATGACTTTTATTTGCAAACTAGGAATCAAGGAAATAATTATCTAACACCCACTGTAGACCTCAATGATTCTGAAAGCCATATTAGGTCATTAATAGTAATATGGATCATAGGTTGAACCCCAGATTATTCAAACTTCCCCCAGCGTTGCTTCAATCAATTCCTTAGATAAAAAAGGCTCTTACAAAACTGGTTGAAATAGTTCACCAGCCCAAAAGAAGTCTGTAAAAGATTGTTACTATCAATATGGATTATTCTTTGATATGTTTCATGAGCTATCAAAGTTTGATGCTGTAATCTAAAACTGTCAGAACTTTTCCTCAACTTACCACTTTTCCCAACTAAACCATTTTGAACTTGTGCAGGATCCCAGGTTCAGGCCAGTACTTAGGCTCCCTTTCTGATTCTTCCCTCCCTACTATAAAGCAACAGACCTCTTAGAGTAGAATTTCAGTTTATTATCTATCTTTATTTCCCTATAAAAAGTTATCATTTCACTTATTGTAAATTCTGTGAATCCGTCATCTACACCATGCTACTTGATCTTCAAGATACTTTGGAAATTCACACTATCATCTAAAAATGCTATAAAAATCATGGAGTATGTATTATGAACCATTGATCCAAAAACTTACTATGAAGTTATCAACCTAGTAAGAATAAGCATACCTAGCCATTTTGCTAATCCGTCGCTCACATTGTGCACCATTTCAATCTTAGATATCCTTGTCAATCTGTCACCAGCGCATCATTATCTAACCAATATATGTTCCTGTACTCCTATAACTGTTCCCATGACATAACCAATCGTTGCAGAACTCAGAGGGTTTTCCACCCTCCCTGCCTCTCCCACTTATGGGGGTTTCTCCAGTAAGACCTGAAGTTACCCCTATTGCAGACTTCTTGAATGTTATGAGGGCCTTTGAAATATATTTTTACTATAACTACTACTCCATTAATCCCAAGAATGTACTGTTACAGAGTCTCCAGGTCAACCGAGTCCTTGGAATTTTGAGCCATCCACTGAGTGCTATCACACCTATAGATTTTTGGAAGTCTTATTCCAATCATCTGCAACCATGAAATTCTAAGTCCAAATTCTGAAAATTTTTGGCAAGCGCATAAGTCAAATTCAGAAGATTTTAACCAAGGCATCCAATCAGTTATATTCTCAAGTCTACTTTTGGACAATAACATCTTATAGAACTACACTCCAAGTTTTGTAGCAATATTTTCAGGATTGTGACATTAATCTTAAGAGTTAGAGGTTCCTTCAGTCTCATGGGACCCTCTGGACTATCCAGAGAGGCTGTACTCTTCAGTCTTCCTGGGATTATTTCCTTGATACCTGGTGACAATAAGAAATAGAAAGACTAAATTTATACAGTGATCTATCCATTCAATAACCAGCTTTATGCCTTTCTAGAGGATTTGGTGACTATGTTGATGAGGAACCTACTGACTCAGATCTAACCTTAAAGGCATAGAATTTAAAGTATATAACATAAAATGATTTAAAAGCTCATCAAAATTAAACTTGTCCAAACTAGATTAGAATTACAAAGAACATGTTGAAAGGTGATAGTTCAGATAAAAATATTATGAGCCCTTTTAACATAATCAGTCTTAACAACAAAAAATTTATGTTCTTCATGTACAGTTAAACCAGTAGGCTCATCATGACGTCACTCTTTAACAATGGAAAAAATTTTAATTGGTATAGAACTCTACTCCGCTAGGGTGAGACACAACAACCTTTGATATATGTGGAAATTGTGTACTCTTAGCCTAGTCAATTAGCTCATTTTGGGTTTAAAGGCTTTTATGCCTTTAAAGCTCATGAACTAGTCCCAAACTTAAAAATAATAACCTTGAGTGAGGAAAGTAATGATTCCTTACTTTATATGGGAAAATCCTATGGAAGGAGCTACAGATCATTAGAGAGTTAAGCATCTCCCAAATTTTTTTTGAGAGAAATTGAATAAAAGTCAAAGTTTATCCCATTTCCCATCAGACACATTGATTGACAATGTTAACATAACAGGGGTGTAAACCCAAAAAGTAGAGGACAAAGGGAAGCCATCGCCTATGCTAAATGGTTAAAGAAGTCAAATGAATTGCCTTGGAAGCTCAATAAAATTAAGATTTACATGAGTAACTCATCCCAGATTCCATCGCACCATGGGAAGATGGGAGATTTTGATTTTTGGTTCCCAAGGAGCTTTCCAAGATGTGAATACATTCAATACCCTAGAATATTAAGAGCTTTAATAAATCAAGGCTTTATTCTTATAAATATTAT
Source organism: Massospora cicadina (assembly GCA_022478985.1). Classification (NCBI taxonomy): domain Eukaryota; kingdom Fungi; phylum Entomophthoromycota; class Entomophthoromycetes; order Entomophthorales; family Entomophthoraceae; genus Massospora; species Massospora cicadina. The sequence continues at coordinate 128,313 of JAKSZP010008042.1, forward strand.
TTAAGTTTCATAATTTTAAGGAATAAATTCGAGGTTAACTAGCTATACTTTTTCATCTAAATAGTTCTGGCCCCTTGCTTTTTTTGCAAAATAAAATGTCCAACTCCGGGAAGATTAAAGACTGTTTACCTTGTTTGACTTTGTCTCAGCTGCAGTGTAAACATTAACTAGTGCTCCCTGCATGAGTTTTTCAAGTTTAAGAAAAAGAGTAAAAACATTAAAATATTGAAAGTTATATAAATCAAGAAACCTTTCAAGATAATGGCGTTTAAAGCATTACCAATGGAAATGCATTACTTGCTTTAGTGGACACTCCTAACTAAGATGCACTTAAAATAGTGTTGTATATAGAGGAGAACTAACCTTTGAGTCTCAAAAGAAAAGAAAAAATAATAATTGCCAACCTGGGCCCAATTATTCAACAGCTACTTGATAGCATTTTATTCCTGAAGGATCATACAGCCTTTTCAGAGATTCTGATGTCCCTTCTTATATAAGGGATTTTTTTACTTTCCTCAAGTATAACTCCACTGAAGTCAACATGAGGGTCAATTAATACCTCTGACAATTTTACACACAGCCATTTATCATATTATGCAAATTTTAATATTACAGTTTTAACTAGTACTGTGACAGCTAAATCTAATATACCCGCTCCATTCTTACCTTTGACTATCTCATTTTCCTCTTTTCTAGTATGGGAGAATCAAGCTTATCTTTCAAATTATTATCACTTATTAGTATATGATTTGATTCTAACAGAATAATTTGATAATCAATATCAGGTGAGATGAGCATGATTAGTAAACAAGGACAGAATTGGGCGAACGCAGTAAAGGGTAGTGACCTGGATATGCACCAATCAAAGGCACCAAGTTCACAAGACTAGATGAAAACCATAGTAAAAACCAAAAACCCAAGGTGGTGCACCTCGTGGGGTTTGTGGATTTTTTAGCGAAATACTGCAGTTAAATGAAATTTACCCACTCTCAATTACTGTCATTGGTTAAGCATGGGAGCCATGTATTCTTGGGAACATAGGCACCAGCAATGTAGGAAAAGTATGGGGAAGCCCAATAAAATTATTCTTGCATGAGGTGTAAATGACAACCCATACTATCTGCTGTGGTTGGGTGGATCTTGAATTTGAGACACCGAAGGAAGAAAATGAAGCTATAAAGGCCAGAGTAATGATCAATCTTCCCAACAGTCAACGTTTGGTATCAACCAAATGCACACATTGGACAGAATCTAAAGATATTTTCATAATTTTTGACTAACTTCTGACTACATTGGTGCACACAGTAAGCGAACAACATCTCCAGGAGGGCTAGGAATCCTATGGAGAAATCAAACAATTTGAATTGGAAAGGATTCCAGCTGATGCTGACCCTTAGCACTGGTAAGGCAATAGCAATCATTTTTCAAACCTGGAGATAGTGGAGGATATCACAAAAATCCTTCACATTGCATCCTTTATTATTTATGGGAAAAAATCCCAATTATTCCGTGCAACAGTGGAGAAAGCGCCCCCATATGCAACCACTGTCAGGCCTTTGGGCACAAGATTCATGCTTTCCCATAAAAGAAGGCCTAAGAGAAATGGATTTCTGTGTGGAAGAAATGCGCAAAAATGACTCATAGTACGCCAAAATCACTGATACCACACATGTATTCAACTGGGGAGCATTTTGACAATATAAAATTATTGACCCAATATCCCCAAAAGAATGAAAAATGGCAGAACAGGCTTTCAAGTTGGTCACAGCAAAGGTCTCAGCAGAATTATCCATTTTGCCTAAAAAATTCAGGAAAACATTGAAGAACTTGCAACAATGAGCCAATCAAATCCCACAGAAAACCAAATAATCAAAATAAACAAAATATATTCAACAGAACCAGATTTGGAAGCAAATGTGTCAAAACAGGGGTTTGACACCCCCAACATTGTGGAGTACAACCCAATTAAGATAAAAATCAACAAAGGAATGCGCAAAACTAAAATGTGGCCAATTAGAGCACACAGGTGCACCGCAAAGTTAAATTGAACCCCAGCAAAGGCAGGAGAGGATCAAAAGCAGTGGTAACAAAAGGGGAAGAATACACCCTCAGCACCTACCCATAATTATGCCACCCACAGCAAGGACGCAATGGTGAGTAATGAGGGCAAGGGAGTAGGGCTGGGGGCCCTAGTAAATGCTGCTGAGGCGTTCCCGGCGTCTCTGAAGATATAGGGATGCTGAACATAGCAGGACTCAAGGCCTTAACGTCCTGGGCCAAGAAGTTGAGTCTTCTGTGCAACCCAATTGTGGACATCTTGGCAGTGCAGAAAACCCACTGTCCACAGGGAAAGGAGAAGACATGGGAAAACATGCTCCTTCTAACAATATCATTTTGGTAACAACACTGTGGGGTGATAGTATTTGCAATCCAAAATTTTAAATTCATTAAAAAATTCATTTTTGGATGTCTGCGTACTAGACATTAACTTCTCATGGCACAAAGAGGTGCACACATTAGCTAGAATGTACGCACCAAACTGTACAATGAAACGTCAAGAGTTTTTACCAGCTCTGACACAACTCTATTTCCTATTAAACACTTTTGTCATTGGAGACATGAACTTCTGGATTAACCCAGACATGAATCAATGGCCACACACAACGGGAACACCACAAGGGCAAGTGGAACTTCGCGTGTTATAGGCCACCTTGAGTCTATATGATCCATTAACTAAACAGTTTATCGTCCTGCAGAACATGACATGCCCACATGTGCACAACTGTGTACCTATTTCTGTGTCACAAATAACCTAATAATCGCGCCACTATTTTTTGAAACCAATTTATAAATTCAAAACTACAAAAATCAAATTCTGACCACTGGCTAGTTTTGGTGTCCTTCACACCAGCAGAAACAATTATCCAAGCACCCAAGTGTGCAGAATACGCCCAGAAAATTTATTTGACTCAGAATTACAATCCTGGGTGGAGGAAATGTCCTCAACAAGGGACTTTCAAACACCTTTCTGCTCATACCCACTGATCACCTGGGAAAATTTTAAAAAAATCAACAATACAACAGATTAAACATACAACATCAATAAGATATAGGGCAGCTTCAGCCATCATAAACACACCCTGGCCAAAATAAATCACCTGGAAAACAATGTCCCTTGCACAGGATACAGCCCTGGATGGGGACGCAAATGGGCAGAGGTTTCAGCACGTTTAAACACCTTGATACGCGCACACCAACACTGCGTTGGGGCCAATATAGAGAAAAAAAACCTAAAAGATTAAAAAACGTGTTCAAGCTATTTTTTTTGTTGATTTCACGCCTGAAAAGCATGGTAACCTGCACACAGGTCCAACGACTGGATACATCCATAGTGGAAACACCCAAAGAAGTCTCAACCAAAGTACACAGGTTTTATACAAACTTTATATAAATCTGACCCTGTTGAACCAACACAAATCAAAAAATTCCTTGGAAATACACATATTGACACCATGGCTCTAGCCAATAATTTATATTATTTAACTGAGGCAAGCCAACCGGGGGACGGGCATTACCAAGTATGTGTAGAGACGAAAATGGGGGGAAGCGAAAATAGATAAAATTGGGCACCCCAGGGTACTCAGGTTACCCCTGTTGCCAGCGGTACTGCCAGGTATGGGGGTTGGTGTGCTACTCCGAGGGGGTTTCCCCAGCTATGGAGCAGGTGTGTAGGAAAGGGTCCATTTGGAGGAACCAGATTGGGAACCACGATTCTATGAGCGCCTGTTGCCTTGGCCTCATATATCCATAGAGCCAGGCTTGGAAGTGCTCCAATAATTGGACGTGGAACCTGTTGATAACCCCATGGATGGTTGGGGCCGTGCCCTTAAACGCATCTAATGCAATTGTGTGTATTGTCCACATTGCAATGGGTATTATTAGGGAGCAAAGGTAGATGGGATTGGTGACTCAAGCTGGAGCACGAGGAGGCTCTTTGAGATAGATATTTACTGCTTGTCTTGGATCTTAAGCAGGCGCGCAAAATTCCCGCCATATGGCTTTGGTTGGGGGCATGTTTCTAGGCGGTGATGTAGGGACCCCTCCCCTCCACATACTGCGCAGGTTGCGTGGAGGGAATTGGAGCAGTCCGCCATCCTATAGGTCCTTCTCAGGCAGCGCCAAGCGTTGGCTCTTACCCTTGGCTCTAAGAGTGGGTGATGCTTCATTCTGCACACTGCCCTCTGTGCGGTTAGGTCGTAGGGAATGTCCAACGCATCTAGGTATTCGATTCTAGCAATGGTTGGGGTCGTAGCAAGCATGTCTCTCTGAGGGGTGGTTTTCTGGATTTCTTTATTTGAAATGGGAGCTGGGTCGTCCCCTTCCCTGCACAGTTCCAGTGTTCTCTACAGTCCATCCCATGTGGCAGATGGCTCAGAGGATGCATTTGAAGTGGGGGGGGTTCCATGCAGGCCAGTTGCAGTGGGGCGTTTAGCAAGGTATGATAGTAGTCTGGGTGGGCTATGTGGGTTGGTTATTTTGAGCGCCTGCTCGAAGTTAGTCCTCGCTTCCCTGGACCATTTTGCTGCGGGAGGTCTGGGGCAAGGACATCCTTTATTCAGGTGCCCAGGATGCGGTTGGCGTGGCTCTCAAAATCCATTAGTCTCATGCTTCCGCTGGAGCGTGAGCCAAAGAGTGTTTACATCCGTATGGGTGGATGGGATCTGGGCCACAGCAAGCCCTGGATGAGCGCGCGGATTGATGTTATGAAGGTGGTTGAGAAGGCAATTGTGTGGGCAGTGAACCATAGTATTGGGAGGATGAGTGAGTTAGCAACTGTTACTCGCCCCGTCAGTCCTGAGGATCTTCCCTTGAGGGAGGCAACGCGGTATGATACCCGCTGTAATAGATTGTTCTCCATTGTCTCATTGGCATATCCCCCTGTTTCCAGCCATATCTAAGGTGGCAGACAGGAGTGGTGGTGGGAGATGATTCGAAGGGTAATATAAATGTGTTTTTCCTTTGTATGGGGTGTGAGGTTCAGGTGTTGTAGCCCAATTGTTAGTGTACTTGCCTAAGAGAATATTTCTGTTTTCCTTTTGTTGAGCGATGCGTTGCTCACCATGGAGTATTCCTCTAGGGTGCATTCCAGCTGTTGGGCATCATTGTTGTTAGCTATACCTGCCACACAGTCATCTGCAAAGGTCAGTATCTTGAATGTTAGCTGGCCTTGTGCAGTTATGCCCATGAGGTGTAAGTCAGATAACCGGATGAGTGGATCAAAACTGAAATTATACAGCAGTGGGCTGAGGGGGTCCCCCTGTTTGAGCCCTCTGTGTAATGTGATCTTGTTAGGTAGGAAGCCAGGGCCGCATACAGCCATGGTTGAAGATTCTATAAGGAACATCGCCCAGTTTATGAATCTGGGTGGGAGTTTGAAAGCGTGTAGGCATTCCTTTAGGTATGGCCAACTAACGCGGTCATAAACTTTTCCTGGTCTAAGAAGAACAGGGCTCCAGTTGCTTTAGACTGACATATGTTTGCAACAGGGTGTATATTGTTCTAGATTGAGCGCCCTGGTATGAACCCAAACTGGTTGGGTGACAGGACGCTAGAGGCTATTACACCTAATATGGTTGCTAAAATTTTTGTGAATATTTTTGTATCAGTGTTAGAGAGTGCAATTGGACGCCAGTTGGCCAGGTCCAATTTGTCACCCTTTTTATACAGGATTATAACATATGATTCATGGCCACCAGGTAGGAGGCGCATTTCCAGCAAGCACTGGTTCATAGAAGCCACGAGGAGGGGGCAATTTGCTTAAATTACTTTTTATAAAATTCATAAGGTATCCCATCAGGCCCTGGGTATTTCCTACGTGGTGCACCGCGGATTGTATCCCAAAGCTCCTCCCATGTTATTAGATTTAGTATATTGTAGTCTTGCGGTGTGCTTTGTATTCTGGCGGTATGTATAAATTCTGTGATTTTTTGTGGGTCAGTTGGCATATCACAGTATAGTTTGATGTAGTAACGGTGTACTTCCGCCTTGACCTCCTCAGGGTCAGTTGTCACGGTGCCATCGGCCTTGCAGACCTATGTGCACGCAGGCTGGTTTCTGGGGGAGTGGAATCGGTGGAATAAGTATTTCAAGCTTGTTTCGCCTTCCTTTATGAACTTACCTTTGTTCAATACTTTGATTCTGTGCTGGTGCTCAAAGATGAGGGTGTTTAGGCAGGCGGATATTTCCGCCCATTTGCACCCCCTGTTGGGGCTATAAACAGACCTCGGGATGTTGAGCTTGAGGTGGTCTAGTTCCGCCAAGGTACGCCTAATTGTGGCTGTGTCAGCGGTGTACTTACATGATGCGAGATGTCAAGTTTTGTTGATTAGTTCAGCTTTGAAATTTGCCCAGGTTTCGATGGGATCCATAGTGAATGAGGCTGTAAATTCTGTGTTATGGCCTCATGTATGACACAGTCAGATATTTTGGGCAATTTTATGTTTTCCGGGTGTAGCAACCTCCAGGGCGACGCCTGTGCGTGGGTTTGGGTTGGCGATAGCTGCACCAAGACGAGTTGGTGGTCAGAAAAATTGATATTTTGTTGTGAAGTTGGAGATGTTTGATCGGTGGGATTGTGGAATGAGGATGTGATTGATGCGGCTCATTGATATGAGCGCTCCCTCGCGTATGTTGGGCCATGTCATGTGGGGAAGGAGTGGTGATCCGGGGGGAGGGCATCCTTTAGGCCAAGGGATGCCTTCATTGTGTGGAATTTGATGTGCCCCGGTGGGTATCCCCTGGGGTTAGGCCATCGGTCTGTGTCAGGGTTATCCCAGAAGTTAAAGTCACCCAACAGGATGGTATCTGGTTGGAGGGTGAGTGTTGGGACAGTTTTGAGGAATTGTTCTCTCACGGCTGCGGTGCACAGTGCATAGATACATGCTATTGAGATTGTTTCCTCTTGGAATGTGATCATTGCTACCAGGACGCGGCTGTGAAGGTATGATGAGGAGTTTGTAATTTTTAATTTTAGATGCTCACCCCACAGTGAGACGTCCACACTGATTGGGATGGTGAGACCCTGGCTGAACAGGATCCTTCTTCCCCTGTAGACAGTGGGTTTCTTGGATGGCCAAGATATCTAAATGTGGTTTTCGCAGGAAGTCCAGCTTTTTGGCTTGGGACGTTTGAGCCCTGGCTCCCGCAATGTTTAGCGTCCCAATTGACACTGAGGTGCCCATGGCGCCTCAGGAGCAGTTGGGAGGGCCCTCTGGCCCTAACCCACCGCGGCTCATTTTGGACATGCTTCACGTCTGTACTCCAAACCTCTCAGTGTCAATGTCAGTTCCCTTGTTCTGACCCAATTTCCATGGGAATTGCAGTTTTTGAAATTTGCGTTATCTTTTCCCGCATGTGTCTCATGATGGTTCAATGCGGGGTGCTGATTGGATTCTGTGTTTTTTGGGTTTGAATTTGGAGAATTGGGCACCATATTTTCGTCCATATTGCAGTTGAATTGTTCCTCAAAGTGTGAATGATTGATGTCGCTTGGTGACTCAGTCGAGTTGCTGTGAAAATTTTTAACCTGGGCATATTGTTCTGATTAGTTGGCTCAGTGTATATCTGCTATGTCCTCTTGAATTTGGCTGGGGTCAATGGATGACTCTGCGTGCACCGCCAGCTCGGCTGCTGCCTGCTTGTGGGCTTTTTGTGCCACTTTGCGTTGTTTATGTGTAATTGGGTCCACGATGGAGTAATGCCCATCCTAACCCCAGCAGAATGGGTGGTGGCCATCGATTATTCTGGCGAAGTTTTCATTAGTTTTGTCCATGGCTTCCTCGCAGTAATCTTCTTCCATTAAGCCTTCCTTCATGGGGCATGCGTGTTCTTTGTGTCCCAATAAACCACAGTGGTTGCATATAGGCAGTGCACGTTCTGGTGTGATTTGGAAAGCGGAAGAATGCCCCCCATCTGCAAAGTGAAACTATGCTGTGTGGGGGATTCTTGATAGGTCATCTTCCACTTCAGGGAGTGGGTTGATCATAGCAATAGCTTTGCTTGTGCACAGGGTTGGCATCATGCGAATTTGTTGTAGTTCAATTTGCACAATTTCTCCGTAGGCCACAAGTCCTTTGCGGATCTCCTCCTCAATTACCTTATGGGGAAGGTTGGTAGGGAGTGAGTCAAAGGAGATGAACAAAGTTTTTTCTTTGTTCCATTTGGTGTGCACGGTGCGCGCTATTCTTTTGCCCTCAGGAAGGGCAATTTTGACGCAGACTTTTGCTGCTGCATCTGCTTCTTCAGCTGTTTTGAAACCTATATCGATCTAGCCACAGTCCATGTTGTTGGTGGTGACAAATACCGCGTGGGGGAAAAGGGAGGGCTGTGCCTCGCATGTTTTCTCCCACAGGGTCAGGGACATATCCATGAGGATGAGTCAAAGCCCATGTTCCACCTTTGATAGGGGTTGGTTATATTGGATGTCCATGTATTGGTATTGTTTTGTAGCAAATACCATAAGCCCGGATAGTGTCTGAGTTTGTAGTTTCTTGGCGGCTTGGGTTCCCAGTCTCCCTCCATGGCGTTTCAGCACTTGGGTGCACCGTTTTGCGCACCTCTTGACGCTACACTCTACCAGGTGTATTATATTTATTAAAATCGCCATCTCTCCTGTGCGATTATCAGAAGTGCTGTTAAAATTGAATTGTAGTAACTAAAGTGAATGTTATGGGAAAGAAAAGTCTCTCTTCCTAACTTTTCTAGCCAGTAATTTAATTAACTTAATATTGCGTGAGGAATTATGGGAAGCAGTGCGTGGTGCACCATGAGGGAATTGCCCTGGACCTGATGGGCTTCCCCATTTATTTTATAAAAATAAACTAACATATCTAATATCCTTTTAGCTCAATGAATAAGTGAATTATGGAAACATGCCTTCTACCTGGAGGCAAAGAAGCATACACTGTCACTCTATTCTATAAAAAGAGATAGACTAAACCTATCTAATTGGCGCCCAATCTCCCTAACTAGTACTGACACTAAAATACTCACAAAAACTATGGCCAAACGATTAGGGAAATTGCAACTGGTGTGATATCCCCATCACAATATGAATTTATCCCAAGAATATTCATATGGGACAATATTCACACAGTTATAAATGTCTGCCAATTCTTAAGCCTCTGGAGCGCTTGTCTTTTTGGATTAACAGAAGGCATACGACAGGGTGAACTGGACCTATCTCATGGCATGCTTTCAAAAATTTAAGCTTCCAAATAAGTTCATAAACTGGGTGATATGCTTACAGAGTCAACCACCATGGCTGTGCGTGGAGAAAAATTTTTTTAACTAACCTAATTTTTCACAGAGAGGAATCAAACAAGGGGACCCTCTAAGCCCTCTATTATATAGTTTTAGTCTTGATCCCCTAATCTGGAATACAAATGATTTTATCAATGGAATCAACGTCTATGGCCAACCACCAGTCAAAATGATGGCTTTCGCTTACAACTGTGTGGTGGGTAGATCCAACAACCAGAATGTTCGCATAATTGAGAAAATAATGCAAGAATACTCATTCATAATCAACGTATCACTTTATAATGGAAAAATTGAAATTATACTTTAAACTTTATTTGGGGTAGGCCGACCAGAGGATGGACACTTCTGATATGTAAACTTAAAGAAGAACAAATATGAGCAAGAGGCACCCCAGAGAAGATAACGCTGTCTCCTATTGCCAGCGGGAACGCCAAATAAAGGAAGGGGGTATTGTGGGTAGAAGCTTGCACCACTATTGAACACATATGAAGGAAAGGGTCTGAAGTGATGATCCAAACTGGAAACCAGGATGAGACCAACTGATGGCGACGGAATGGTAGGTACCCAAACAACCATGCTTGAAAGTGGTCCATGAGGTGCAACTGGAATCGGCATACAGCTTCTTGAAGTGCAGGAGTAGAGTCTGAGATGGCATCCAAGACAATCGTGTGGATAGTCCACATAGAGACTGCAACCACTAAGGCGCGGAGGGAAGGTGGGATAGGGGAATTCAAAGACAAGGCGAAGATGTCCTTAAGCTGAAGGGTTGTGTATGATCCTGGCAAAGGAGACGTTGAACCTCACATCAGATCGCTTTTGATGGAGGGCACTCTTCCAGGCGGGGAACCAAAGTCTCATACTGGTCACACACAACACATGAAGAGTGCGATGTATTGGAGCGCTCAGCAGTATACTATACCCATTTCAAGCAATGTCACACATGGGAATGAACATGCGGCTGCAGAAGAGGGTGATGGACGTACTTCCAGATGGCTTTCTAGGTTTCTATGGAGTAAGGAATGTCCAACGTGACCAGATAATCCACCCTGGCCATGATAAGGAACCTCATTGGTATCACATTGTTCAGAATGGCTTAGCCTTGTGCTTCCTATGTGAAGTGGGGAGTAGGGCGACCCCTCTGGCAGTGTATCCACTGATGCAAATCCTCCAGTCAGCACTTCGCATAGAGAGGAGAATTCGTTTGAAGTGTGGCGACGTCCCATGCAGGCCCGCAGCAGAAGGTTGTGAGGCAAGATATTTTAACAGAGAATGGAGGTGGGTAGGATTTCTTAGGCCCAGGGCGTGGGAGAAGTTTGAATGGGCCGCGCGTGACCAGTGCTGGGCTGAGAACATTGGGTTGGTGACTGCAGCGATCCAGGTGCCAAGTATTTTGGCGGCGTGGGCCTCAAAGTTAAGCAGGCCCATACCACCAAAATGGCGAGGGCCAAACAAGACATCCAGATGCAGTGGCGGTGGGCGGCCTAATCAAAACCACCCTTGAAGTAGGGAGTATAATGAGGTGAAAAAAATGGGAGAAAGGCGATAGCATAGGTCCCAAACCAAACAATTAGATAGGAGCATAGAGTTAGCCAGCACTACCCTGCCTGTGAGAGAAGCTTGGCGGGCTCTGAGGGAAGCTATGTGAATTGTAACATTGTCCAGGATATGGTGCTCCATCACCATTGAGGCGTACCCTCCCGCCTCCAACCACTCCCCCAAATGGCATACCAGACCAGAAGTGGGTCTTGGCACGAAAGGGAGCACAAGTGGGGTGGATTGGGGTGGGCAGGGCAAGAGAACCCTTGAGCTAGCTGCTGAAGCAGGTAGAAAACTGGGCGCTGGTGACCAGCGGGCTTGGAACTGACCAAGGAGAATGATTTAAGTTTTGGAGGCGTTAAAAGCAGCGTTAATTACCATAAAGTAAACCTGGATAGTATCCTCAAGCGATCATGCATCATGATTGTTAGACACCCCAACCACACAATCATCAGCAAACACCAACATCTTTGACTGGTGCTTGGCCTTACGCTTGGACACCAGTAGGGCGGTCATTTACGTTGCACAAATATGGGTCAAGGCTGAAGTTATATAAAAATGGGATTAAAGGGTCCTCTTGATGTAGGCCCCTTTGAGGTTGAACTAATTCAGTTAGAAAGCCAGGGCCACGCACAGTCATTGTGGCAGATTCAGTGAGCAACATCGCCCAATTAATGAACTGATGGGGGAGGAGGAACAGTGGAGGCATGCTTTGTATATTTCCAGTTGGCTCTATCATAAGCCTTCTGCTGGTTTAAAAAAACAAGCGCTCCAGTAGCCATGGATTGTAGACGCTGGCTACAGTATGAATGGTAATCCAAATAGACCGCTTGAGAATGAAACCAAATAGCTCATGGGAAATGAGAGCAGAGGCAACTTCCCTTAGGCGGTTGGCCATGATTTTAGTATATAATTTAGTATCAGTGTTAGTACGTGAAATGGGGCACCAGTTGGCCAAGTTCAGCTTATACCCTTTATTGTACAGCGGCATTGTGAAAGCCTCTTGGCCCCCAGGAAGGAGGCGCGTCTCAAGCAAACACTGATTCATTGAGGCAAGCAACAAGGAGGTGAAATAGTTAAAAGATTTCTTATAAAACTCATAGGGAATCCCATCTGGACCTGGGCATTTCCTGTACGGTGCACCGCGAATGGTGGACCAGAGTTCATCCTGAGAAATTAAATTCATCAACTCCAGAAAACGGGAAATGGTGTGGATATGTGCGCTTTTGAGAAAATCAGCAACTTTGGCCAGTATGACTGGATCGGAGTAATACAATTCAGAGTAATAATTTTAAAACTTTGATTGCCACTTTGGCCAGAGTATCTATGATGAGTGGTCAGGCTGCCTCACCTGTGTGCAGGCCAAGCTCTGTCGTGGTGCAAAGAATTTTTAAAAAAGTAAGCGGAGCACGTGTCACCCACCATTATGTTCTTTGCATTATACTGCACACAAACATGATGTTTTTGTTGCCTTACCAGCGCGTTGAGGCAGTGGACACTTCTGCCCACTTACAACACCAAGCCGGGCTGTAGCCTGCACCAGGGACATTAGATTCCAGGTGTCCACTTCTCTGCAAGTGTGCACAAAATGACCACTGAGGCAGCCTGAGAGCGACGTGATGAGATGTGGCATGCCTTGAAGATGGTGTTTGCTTTGAAAGAGACCAGGTTGAAAGTGGGTCCGCACATAACAGTATGGTAAGCTCTAGAGCTGAGGTTTTAGTGTGCACCCATGAGGAAAACCTGAGCGACGTGATCTTGGCTGGGCGGAGTTTGCACCACTTTGGTACCTAGGCTGCTGGGTGCGACAAAAGAAATTAATACTGACCTGTGGTTGGATAAATCTAGTTTTGTCATCATGTTGTGCGCAACCTGAGACCAAAATTTCAATGGGGCAAGAATAAGGTTAATGCGGGACACTGACCTCAGCTGACCGTTGTGCACATGGGGACAAGACATGTTTGGGAGCAGCGGTGCATGTTGAGGTAGGGTATCAAACAACCCCAAAGTGGCCTTAAGAACGTGAAGTTCTATGTGCCCCTGCAGGGGTAGGCACTGAAGGCCAGCAGTTGGTGGCTGGGTTGGTCCAGCAGTTCATATTGCCTACCAAAAACGGTCTGGGTGAAGCGGGAGGAAGTAACAGAAGAGAAGAATTCCAGATTAGTGAATGCACAGGTTGGGGCATATAAATTAACGACAGCATGCACTTCGTCATCTCACAAAAAGGACACAACAACGACACAGCCATCAAGGTATGAAGTTGAAGAAATAAATTGAAAATTACAGGTCGCTTGTATAAGCACCTCACAGTGTGGCGACCAAAAGGAAAGGAAGGGAGGAGCATGATTGCCCATTTTTCCTCAGCACCATATGGACAGTGGGTTTCCTGTATGGCCAGGATGTCCACGGGTAAGATTATTCTTTAATAAACTCAGTTTCTTAGCCCAGGATGGCGAGGCCTTGAGTCAAGCGATGTTCAACGTCTCTATTGTGAAAACTCCCCCAATCGCACCTTAGGTGTAAGGGGAAGGGTCCCCTTGGCCTCACTTTGCTATTTTCTTTGCGGCGGTGGTTCATGACCACGTCACTGGACCTACATACGACTCATTAAAGGTTTCTATTACTTTGGATGCAGGTGTGGTTTTGTTGGCTTTTTTCCAGCTTTGTTGTGAGCCTTTGCATTGCTGTGTTCCTGCAGTGCACCATCGCAGGTCAGCAAAAAATTGGTAGGGAAATTGGTGGGATAATTAGTTTCGTTAAGGATTAGTAACATTGGTTAAGAGTATCCAACTCACCCATCAGGTCATCAGGCTAGGTGGCCCAATCTGATTGGTAGATGGATTCATGAGCTTCTTCTGCAGGGAATTACTTGATGTCATCCTGGAGCTGGGCGGGCATGATCACAGACGCAACTGTGGCCACCGCCTTGGCTGCCACCCTATGGGCCTGCTTGTCCTTCTTATGCTCCTGCGGGGACACAGGTTAGACATGAATGTAGCACCCCTGCAAGCCCCATGGGAAGGCGGCATTGGTGCCTATGGCCAGTTCATAATGGGCGTCTGCACCGCTCATTGCTTCTGGGATGATTTCTCTTTGTGAAATGCCCTCCTTTGCGGGGAAGGTGTGGGCCTTATGGCCAAAAGTGTGACAAAAGGTGCATATAGGTGGCGCGCTATCCATGGTGACATGGAACGGGCGGGATTATTGCCCATCAACTAACACAAAAGCGGTGTGAGGGATTTGGGCTAAATCTTCTGCAACCCCTGTAGATGGGGTGAATACAGCAATCACTTTGCCTGTGCACAGGTCCAGCATGAGTGTAAAGCACTGCTTTAAAGGATTGGATTTTCCCATATGCTTTGAGCCCAGCCATTAGGTGGTGAACCAGCATGGTGCGCTTGATTGTTGTAGGTAGGAAGTCAAACATAACAAAATTTTGATTTGATTTTGTCCAATGAGTACGCTTCATGTCAACTACCTGTTGGCTGTTCAGGAGGTCCACCACCACACGCACTTTTGGTGCTTTGTCTGCTGCTTGTTTATTCTCAAACCCAAGATCCAACCAACCTCAGGGCATAGAGTGCGGTGCAACATACACTGCATTTAGAAATGGGTGTTAACATCTCCACAAAACTTTACCCAAAGCGCTGTTTGTTGTATATTCAGGAATAATCAGGACCCGTGCTCCACTGATGACAGGGACTGGGAATGCGGAGTATTAATGAACTGGTTACATTTCATCTGCCAGGCAAAAATCTCTGAGGAAATACTAACCGCCAGTTTTTATTATTTTTATTAAGGCCGCCGGTGTCACCAGGGCGTTTACAAAATTTGAATGGTGTGGGGCCCACTCCTGTGCCCTTTACTTTGCTCACCCAACTGCTACCTGACATTGGGTGCACACTAATCTCCTTGATGAGATTATCAAACTTACCTAGTCTTAAATCCAATATGTTGCAAAAGTGTTTGCAATGAGTGAGATAAGTTTATAGACTAAAAATAACTATCCTGGGGAAATATCTAACCCATTGGACGCCATCCACCTTTGGTCAACAGACCAATTCAACATCAAGACTCCTCACCAGACATAGAAGGAGAAGATTATTAATTACCCCACTGGATCTTCCCTTCACTATCAAGCGGCAGCTGGAGCTGTCCTCCACTTGGGGATATGGTTAGAGACATGGGGTTACGCCAACACCATGATGGAAAATCATCTTCTAGATAAAATAAAAAAATGCATTGCCTTCTTGCATGGACATCAATCAGGTCCAACTGGACGAGTTATGATAACCAATTCCATGATATCATCAATCATATGGTTTACGGCCCATGCAAAATGATTTCTCACCGTCATTTTTCAACACAATATATGCCTTAATACAGGAATTGCTTTGGTCTAACCATTATGCCCCTGTGAGCCTTAAAAACTCTATTTGGCCCTAGGAGGAATGGGGGTATGGGGCTAACTAATTACGTAGAGAAAGCAGCCCATATACTAGGATCCTGGATAGCTCAGGTGACTAGTCCAGACCTTCCAGACATACTTTGGGCTAGAGCAGCAAGATCTAATTTTATATGTTCACTCTGATTAATAAATCCAGATCGTCCAAACTCATTGATTAATTATCCTGCATCTCACCCAACCACTGCAGGATCGCATGGCAATCCTGTACACTTTAAACAAATAATTCTAGCCATGAGAAGAGCAGAGTGGAAGATTCACATATGTGGCCAGATCAGTCACCTAGGTCGCCCAAGGCTAACTCACAGACAGGAATTTAATGGCCAAATAATTACAGATAACATAATAAACCGGAAATATGTTACCATTGCCAGGATTGATTACCTGGATCATATGGACATACTATACAGCCTTGAGACCCAAATAATGGTCTGTAGATACACACATCACTCACTATTATAACCCAGAATATAAAAAAATGTATGGAGATACATGCTGAGAGTGTATCGTACAGTAGAACAATCATATGCTGCCCACTCTTCATGCACAATATATGGCCAATATGGAAGCTTAGTACACTGCCTAGAACAATGTCCAACATTATTAGCTATCTGGAAAGAGGTCATGTGCCTATTCCGTTAAGGCAATGGACAATAATTTAATTTGGCTAGGAACATGTTTGATATCAACATGGAGTCACCTATTCATCTATTTTTATGGGCATTGATAGTAGCATTAGCACTATGTACAATCCAAAATATAGTATTGGATTCAATTACAGGAGCAACGCCTACCCTTCAAGAAGTCATCAATCGTTTTCACTACCATATATTGGAGCGTTTTCAAGCATGGTTGTTTGGAAACATGACCCCAAGCAACAGAAGGATAATCAATTCATTGTTCCCCATATGAATCCTAAATATTGACTCATTCCTTCACTAATGTTGCATCCAAGGATAAGTCAGCATAAATCCCCCTTTCACCCTAAACTTGGTGGTCCTGGAGGCAACAGGAGGGGCTATGAACCCTCTGAGGCGTCCTTAATTATTCAAGTTTATTATTATTTTACCTCATTATATTGGAAGTGTATGTCCTCAGGTCGACCTTCCCCAAATAAATAGTTTGGGAGAATCAGAGTTGATACTTGAGAACCGGCAGCTGAATTAGAAGTCTATTGCCAAATGGCACATCTACATAAAGGGCTATTTTTACCTGAAGAATTAACTTACTACATCATTAATTGTCATCATGCTTAATTTCATCTCTAATAAGAAATGTTTATCTCATTAATCTTAAATTGCATTATAAACATTAAAGCTCTATGGGACTGTGTTTTACACTGATTGATGAAGCATTATGACAGGTACAACCTGGGAGTTAAGGCCCTGATGGCCCATAAGGACCCCCCAGATATTTAGAGACTCCTGGGCTCCTAGGCCCTCTGGGATACACGGGCCACAAGTAGACTGTGGGATCACTGGTCCACCTTGATTAACTGGTCCTCAAGGTCTTCAAGGAGATAATGGGTAACTTGGGCCTCCGGGCCTCCAGCCCCCATTCATGCCATATTAGAACTAGAATATGAAAACCCTTACCTATGACTAAATGACATTAAGAACAAAACGCACAATTGGAAATTAAATTACTTATGTAGCACGACGTTGTGGAGTAATTCTGGCTAATCACCACTTGATCTTAACTATGCCATTGAAGCCTTACTAGAAGGGCTTACCAATACTAGCAGTTTAACTTGATTATATGGCGTCCAAACAGACTGAATTAATGAGAGGCTTGTTCAATTTTTAAACCAGGATGAAAACATCAAGGCTGAGCAACTATTAACCAAGGGCTTTATAGAAGCTCAAAAGGTGGAACTGCAAGGGCTTAGGGGTATCTTTCCTAAAATGCTTCTGCCACCCCAGTGATGAGTCAGTATGCTGACTTGAAAAATGATGTGAATGACTTGAGAACCTACGTTGATTAAACGCGACCTACAATATACATTGATACTGAGTCTTTGGTTTCTTCACTAAACATGGCAGCAGTAATCAACGGTTTATATACCTTGTCACTACTAATATTTTAGATTTTTATATAAGAAAAGTATGTCTTGGTAAAGTTAGCATTACTTCCTTCTCTTACGACTACAATGAGTGCATGGAAGATGACATCAATAGACAAAAAGTAAAACACTTTATGACCTGTTTTGCTGAATTTCCCAAAAGATAGTGATTCTAAACTTGAAAATAGCCAAACTTTGATCCAGGTCAAGAACGCCATGATAAAAAAATTGGGAATGACCAGAACTTGTCAACACAGAAACAGGAATTAATGGGGATCAAAACCAAGGAGAAAATCTTTTTTAAGATTGAAAATTGTTTCTACTATGAAACTGAACCAGTCCTCAGAAATTTTTGGTGTTATTTGTTGGCTGGCCCTTCAAAGGGTACAAGATTATTAGACTTAGTATTATCAGCGATCTTCCAAGTGGGATATTTTTCACTAGGGCAAATATGAAAATTAAAATAGAATTATATTTTGGAAGTAAAATATTATGGAACTAAATCACTATTAAAGCTCAGAAGTTTGAAGAGAACTTAAAACTAAAAAAATATAGATCAGTAAAAGGTTTTATAGAACATTAATGGTATTACATAAAGTAACATGTAAAATCAAAAATAAATAAACAAGGATATATTTTAGGTTAATATTTGGAAAAATCATTAGATAGTGTATCCTAATCTGATATTGAGAAGCTAATATGAAAGGGCACCTAATGGTAGCATTGGGTAGCAATTGGGTGAGGCTGATTTGTTAATATCTCACCTTATTCTTTGCAACTATTATATATAATTAAATAGTTATTATTATATTTGTAATCTTTTGAGCTTTAGAAACAATTAATCTATAAATTTCATAAAACCAAATATATGTAATTTCTTTATAATAAATTGGGTTTACTTTGTGGCTTTAAATTAAGAAATAATAACAAAATCAAGCCCTTATTCCAATAGTTTATAAATGAATAAATTGATAATAATTATGTTCAAAATTGATGAAGATTACAGTAGCATTGGAACTTAAGGTCAGGGCTTCGCTTATATCATGGAGATTTCCAACAATGCACCTTCAAATCCTTGACCAAGGGATATAATTTCCTCAAAATGATTGCATAGACTTGGAGTCATTTTTATCATCATCTAATGGAACTTAATGTTGGGATGAAACTAAAATGAAATATTATATCATGATAGCTCCAAGACTGTCATTGATAGGGCAAATCATTAGGTCAGTATTAGTTTAAGATTTTAGATTAAAATCTACTTTAAAGTTGAGGTAGATAGAGGATTTTTGTTCATTTTATACCTGGCGGCTTGATCCTTTATAACTGTTGTCATGGATAAGAATGTGAGTGGTGATACTTGTCATTCCTCAACCTCTGGAATGAGTGCAAATAAACCCCATACTGGTGGTACTGGTGACCAGGCCATCGTGGTTGGGGGTGATCAAGGCTTTTTATAGTTCAGAGCAAGCTAGATATTTTCAGTTTATTCATGGTGACGTCATGCAAAATACTTTTACACTGCTGAGTCTGAAGAATTTTATCTATGAAGAAGACGTCACATGCAAAACTTTCTTATGTAAAATGACCACCTTTTATACCTTTGAGGCTCTGAGGTAAATTTTGTTCCAATGGTGATAAAATGATGAGTGCACCAAACTCCCCAAAACAGCCATCCAAGGCTCAACATCATATGTACCAAATTGGGTCAACATCAAATTAAGTGTGACTTAAAGCCATGATGTGAGGCACATTGCAGGAGCACCATCTCTTAAACCTGGAGTCAAAAAGCAAATTACCTAATTAGGTAATAAACTAATATCAAAAATGAGCACAATGTGCCAAGACCAAGAAGAGAGACCTAGCACAAAGGCCTTTGAACATTCAGGTTCAGGGGTAACCACCATAAGATGGAGCTCACACATACAAGAATTGTCTCAAATGAGTAAAGAGATAAAAGAAGCAGTCAGACGCCATCTGACTAAAGGTTCTTGAAAATTCTATTATCAAAACCCTAAATACCCTAGTATTTTACAATATTCCACCCAATTCATATCTTGAATTTACCCCTGAAGTATAAGTAATTTTATTTGAGGTGTTCCAACCTTGGGACAAATAAAACACACCAACAGAAGGGTTAGGAGTAGAAAGCGAAAATAGAGGAGTGGAGGACAAAACCCAAGTACTGAGGTAAAACCTTTCTGCATGTGTTCTGATAGGCCATGATTACATGATCTAATTTCACTAATTCGCTTAGTCAGACCGAGGCATGGTGCATGAATTCACATGTATTTATATCCTCTTGGCACAGAAATGTAATTTCTGCCATGACGGGATTGGAACCCACAACATGAGGGGCAATAGTGGGACGTCCATCCCAACTATGCCACACCCCCTCCTGAAGTATAGATAACTTCTCGTTTATTTTAAAATTTTTTATAGAAGCTTGAGATTCTCCTTTCATGTTATAACTTGAGTTGTACCAAGTTAGTAATCGCTAGTAACCAGTGTGGATTTAAAAATCTGAAGTAATCGCCATTTATTAGTCTGGAATTAACCTCTTTATAAGAAGAAGCTCTATTGAGGGTACCTTGGTACTAATAATGACAAGGAAAAGGTTGTAAAGGTATCAATGAGTCACAAAGACCAACATATATAAAAAATGTCCAAGAGTGTCAAGAAGTTTGCTATGAGAGCGAACAAGCTAACCAAATGATTGATGCAACAGAGGTGTAGCATCTTGGGAATGTTTCTTTATGAGAGCGATTTTTGATGTTGACAAAGGTTGTCTGGTGCCTAATCTGCGCGGTGTAGACCACCTGAGTAGAGAGCCAGCCTCTAAATTAAGCAATCTGAAGTTGGCACACTGACTTTGGTGCTCACTACAGGGGTGGCACTATCAGCCCTAGCAATGGTCATGATAGTTCTTCTGAGCAATTTAGAGAAGATGCAGATATGGAGGTGTATCGCGGTTAAGGTGAGAAATTTATCTGAAATCTTGGTGATGGAGGAGGATACCATTCGGAATAGACTCCATACCCTGGAATTTCAATTAAATGTTTATGTACCAATCTTGTTTGTGTCAAGGAGACCGCTAGAAGAGCTAAAAGCCTCACTACCCATATTGCGAGGACCCTCACCAATTATTAAACTGGAACATAACCTTAAGAACATTGAGGAGAGCCTTATATTTCTTAAAAAAGAATTCCAAAACAATCATCTCTGAATGAGTATGTAGAGCATTTAGATAGGTATGACAACATGCTTTTCACAATGGACAAAATATTGAAGATCTGAAGGCACTAATGCACACCATAACAGAGCCTACATCTACTAGACCTATCACTTGAGTAAATTTATCTGCATGGACCGCTCAAAGATGTGCACAACTGGTCAGATTTTGTACTCAGCTGCATATGATGCACGCTGATCTTGTTGAGAAAGATCCAAACTTTAAACCATTCATCAAGACCATGTACAAAGCTGGAGAGGAGATAATTACTGATTACCTCCATATATATGAAAATAGCATGGATGGCACTAGAAATCGTCAGAAGGCTCACCACATAAAAGTATGCATGAGCTTCAAGGCTCTAGAGATCCTCAGAGTGTTCTTGACACCTGGACTATCTAGGACCAAAGTCATGAGCAAAGTATTCTTCAAGTTCAGTAGTGAATTGGATGTCCATAATATGAAACAAGAGTTCCTTTTTGATGAAGATAGGAAAAACGAGCTGGTCACAAATTAAGCTTTTTCTTTCTTTCTTAATGCCCAGCAGTTATGGATCACAGAAAAAATGGATCTGCCTAGCGCCATAGCCATTTTGTCAAGCTTCCTGGTAATGACCCTAACCTTAAGATGCACATGATTTGACAGTCAAGTGCGCCATATACCTCAAAGCGCTTAAAGAGGCGCAGCTCAATGTACAAGGGATGTATAAATCTGAGTTTAAGAGCATGGATCTATACCACCCCCTCAATGAGCAATGATGCCATTTCTGTCGTAAATGATAAGGTTAAAAAGCCGAAAGAGAAGAGCAACAAACCTCCTGGACGCTTGCCACAATGTGAATTTAAGTGCCATAAGTGTCCCCAACCTGGGCACCTCGCTTGATCTTATCCATTAGTTTTAGCCGAAAACAAGGAGCAAACCCCTATAGAGGACACACCTATAACCATAAATTGGATGGATCTCTACACTGAGGGTGAGGAAGACCGTGAAGATGAAGACTTGGCTAGTGCGGGTTAACATGTGTTTCAGGCTCCTAGCACAGTGGCTGTACCGGCTAGATTAAGAGTTTATGGTACTAATGGATCTTTAAAAAATGCTTATTTGGCTCAAGTAAACAAGCCTACCTGAGTGATCAATTTAGTTTAAGAAAGAGAGCAGTTGGTCGCGCCTTCCTTCAAGAATGTGTATCAGATAGAGAAGACACTATCAAGTCCAATACAAGTGCTTCTACTTTAAGAAATTTATGGAACTCGCCACTGAAGTCCTGGTCACTGGAAACCCCTTTGGCTAGAGCATAACAATTGAGAGAGTTATTATCCAGAAGGTGTGCGTACAGGTAGTACTAGACACCTGGATCCAGAGAACATTGTCTCCTTAAAACTTATGAAGAAGCTCAAGTTTATGATCGATATTGACTACAATGTGAAATACCATACCTCATGACTGACATTACCTTAATTATAAGAGCTTATTCCGCTTTGCCTTTACAATTTGGGCACATGGTCCTGACAGCACCCGCTTTTAGCATTGGACAATGACCACTATATTTTTCCTGATCAGGAAGTAGTTTCTTCTGGCGTTTGGGGCGAAGATTGACTTTACCACAAATACAGCTAGCCTTCTGAGCTAAGAACTCCACCTGGTGTTCAAGGATGAGGGCGTCAATCCTCAAAAACAGCATAATTTCTTGGTTAAAACAGATCATCAATCCATCAATTCATTACATCTTATGGAGAAGTGTTTAATACTTTCACAGCTTACTGTGAGCTCTGAAGAAGTACTACCCATAAGTCTTAGTAAAAGCTTAGAAATTTGTCCAGGGGACCAAAGAAGTATGACCATGCCAATCAGCGCTAAGATTTCTCCTGACATAATATTAGAATTGTAGAGTTGAGATGGAATCTGAGAGCAAGAGCAATAGTGTTACCAGGATTCTACGATACCACCTACTCTGGAGAGCTAAGCCTTGTTTTGGGGGAACATTATTACCCAACTAATAAAAGTTGAAAAGTGACAAGTTATAGCACAGGCCCGCCTGACAAGTTGCCAAATAATCAAGTCCATCAATGGATTAGGATTTTTGACGAGTTCAGGTTTAGGTTTGTGACCCCTAAGCAGCAAAAAGATCTAGTTGAACTTTTGGACGAGTTTAATGACAACTTCAGCACTGGCCCAACGACTATGGCTTGTGAAAAGGGGAGTTAAACAAGATGGACAGTAGTTCAGCTATGCCCTTCAAGTACAGACCTTATTACCATTTGAAGGCAAAGGATGCGGTCATCACGCATGAGATCAATCAGTTAGCTGAAGATGGGATAATACATCCATCTAAGAGCCTTTGGGCATCTCCTTTGCTGATGCGCAAGAAATATGGGACCCACAGGACTGTTATATATTACCACCATTTAGATGAGATTACCAAGAAGGACTCATACCTGAGCCATTATTCAATTACGCTTTGAAGCGCCTGTGCAGCTTGATTTACTTTTTGGTTATGGACCTAGGCAGCGGCTACTGGCAATGGATCTCTCAAACGAGGACAAGGAGAAAAGCACCCTAATCAGCAGTTAAGGATTGTATGTACCCATGAGAATGTCTCAGGGGCTCTGTAATGCTCCTGCAACCTTCCAACAAGTGAAGGATGGCATCTTTGGTGATTCTAACTTATCAAGTTTGTTAATATACCTTAACATCACAGTGTTCAGTCACACGTTTCAGGAACATTTGAAGAACCTCCAGGAGGTCTTCACGCAGCTGCTCATCCAACTTGAAACTGAAGAAAAGCAAATTCACTTTTTTTGAAAGAAATCTTGAGTTTTTGGGGCACGAGATTAGCCCAACCAGAATTAAGCCTTGGTATGATAAAAAGAACGCAATTGTGGCAATGGAGCTACCCAAGAGCATGAGGGACATTCAAGTGTTCATAGGAACGATGGGGTACTACAGGGATTTCATCCCCCATTTCTCAGACTTGGATGTGCCCCTTATCTACCTGTTTACAAAGGAGATGAAGTTTAGGTGAATCCTGGATCAGGAGCAGGAAGTCGCGGAGTTGATGGCATGATTGATAAAAGCAACAAGCTTGGCATATTGGGAATTCAATAAGACCTTCTATCTGTACACTGACGCCAGTGATGTGGGACTGGGTGCAATCTTATCCCAACTAAACTGAGGATGGATTAGTTCATCTGATCGAGTATTACTACAAAGTATCCAGCAAGACTGAAAAGAATTACACAGTCACCAAATGCAAATGCATTGTTTAATTAGAGCAGTCAAGCACTTTAGGCCCTATCTTTATGAAGTACATTTCGAATTAGCACAGACCATGCGTTGCTCAGCTGGCTAAGAAACATGAAGGATTCAGATGGACGCCTTTCCCATTGGGCTTACCACCTGCAAGGGTATAGTTTTAAAACCATACATTGAGCAGGAGACAAATACCTCAACATAGATAGTTGTTGAGACTACCATTATTTCACCTGCAGGCACAAGAGAGTGATCGCATGTACATCTAATTGGGTTTCCTAAGGAGGCTTGGTAAGACGAGAAGGAGAGGTCAAAAGAGTTCTGCGCAGATGTTCTAAAGGCACCTGCATGTTTATGAAAGTCTGGAAAAGAAAGTTCAGAAAAATGGTCTCCTTATATTTAGCCCAGAGATTGCATGGAGATAGTGATGGAGGCTCACAAGCATGTGGGCCATGAACAATTCCAGAAGACGTTGAATTACCTCAAGGAGAGGTTCATTTGGGAATGCATGTCTAATGAATTACACTAAGCATCGGAGTTGCGTTGTACCCAGAAACAGTTTTTGCACGCTAAAACAATTTGAGCCTACGCCCATTTCCCACACTACACCATTCAGTAATGTCTCTATTTATGTGGTGGGACCGTTGCCAACAGCATCTAGCGGCGCCAAGTTCATCCTGGTGGCGATTGACCACTTCACTAAGTGTGTAGAAGCGTTTGCGGCCAAGATATACACTTAAATTCCACTGCCCGTTTCTTGTAAACCTGGTGATTACAAGTCACGGATGCTCTCAAATCTTATTGTTGGAAAATGACAAAAACTTTATCTCAGATGTAGTGAAGAAGTTATTGAATTTGTTAGGGTTAAAGCAGAATTTCATCACCCCCTTAAAATTTTGACCTCCAATGGGAATGATAAAAGTCTCAACGGAACCTTAGGAAGAATTTTTAAAAATGATGGCCCTAAACTACAACTCAAAGTGGGACCAGTTGCTCCCATCAGCGCTGTAGGCTTACCAGTTAAGCCATCACCGTATGATTAGAATTTACCTCTTCAGGGCCCTGTATGAGCGAGATGTTGCACTGCCTACCCTCCAAGCACTGATCATAGCAGCGGATAGAAGAAATCTACCACTTGGAAGTTACCAACAGGAGTTGGCTGAAGATTTGAACAGAATACAGTTAGAATCTTCAAGCAACATTGAAGCTAGCCTCCCTTTAAGCCAAAGAGAGAGCCAGAGAAGAAACAAGTTACCTGAATTCAGCATTAGAGACAAGGTATTGTTCTTGCATTTGAGAGGAATAAAACCAGAAAAACTACAAGCCATTTGGACTGTGCCAGCTAATGTGTTGATCAAGAGAGGAGAAAATACTCCATTTTATTAATTAACACTAACATTATTTTAACAAAGTCACATCTGGCACCTTTGAGAATTCCAAAGGTATTATCTTGGAATTGGGAGTGTCATTGATGAGACTGCAAGTGGTGCTACTGTAAATCCCTTACCAGTGGAATAGGTGAAAACAACCCCCCAAACTGGTTGTGGTACTGGACACCAGGCCATCGAGTATGAATGCAATCAAGTCCCTTTTATAGGCGAGGGCGAGCTAAATATTTCAATAAAATTGTGGCGATGTCATGCGAAATATTTTTCGCCCTGATAAGTCATAAGAGTTTATTTATTTAGTTGACTTCGCCACTAAAATTTCCTATTAAAAATGACCCTCTTTATACCTTTGGAGGTCCAAAATAATTTGATATCCATTGGTGATGGAATGATGAGCGCATTGGATTTCCCCAACGTGGCCATCTGAGAGTCAGCATAAAATATAACCAAATCAGGTCAACATACAATTCCCAGAGTGACCAAAGTCACAATGTGAGTTTTATCATAGGAGCGCCATTACTCAGACCCAAAGTAAAAAAGCGTATTACTAAATTAGACAGTAAACCAATAAAAATGAAAACATTATCAGACAATTACAAGTCTGATACTTCAATAAGTGTGTTTTGGGTCTTGATTTAGGTAACATTGGCCAAGAACCCTGGTTGATTATTGGTGGAACCCTGAAAATTGGGGTGATATTATTGTACCTACTCCTCGGCCAAATTGACCTATGGCTAGTAGTAGGGTTACGCCAAGCCTGTGGCAAAATTGGGGGAGTTGTTACAAGGGTCCTCTCCGTCCCCCTTCTAACATAGTTCAACCACCTACACCGCAACCACCCCCTTTTATAGCCTTGGAGGGGGTCTCACAAGGTGCAAATAATTCCCGCCAGGTGATTGGCTTAAAACATTTAAATCCTTGCCTCACAGTTTTATTCTACCAGTTAATGACCGTCCATTGGCCATCCCATTGAAGTGAGGCGAAGTTTGAGAGCTCTAATAAGTCTGAACTCCATATACCCTAATTTGGCTATTCATAGTCTATTCTAAATTTCACACCTCTCTCACTTCAAGCCAAAATATTTTAAAATACTAAGCCGCAAATATCAAGAGGATTCGCTTCTTGACCCCTCAATTACTATTAATAAAAATCTTAAAAAATTCAATTCTTTAATTTAACAAAGTATTATTATCTTAACTTTATGTGGTCTAATAACCCCCTAAGCATAATTATCCCGCACTAGAGAGTGATATTTTCCTACAAAAGATTGTTGTGATTCTGGTGATAAACGCACCAGCGAGCAAACCAAAAGCCAGAATTACAACAAGTGGTGCTCACTACAGGGGGCCTGTACACTACAAACTTCTTAAAAAGAGGCTGTTGGAGGAATTAACCCTTCTATCCTCCCAGCTGCCTTAGAACTAAGGATAGCTGCTTTGGAACAGCAGCTAGCCAGTGCTCTGTCCCAACTTAAAACAGTTGAACATTACTCCACCTTAATCATCTCAAAAACCCCTTTCCGCAATAGATTCAACACAAGGGAGGGTAGCATTGCCTCATTTTCTCATTTATGATATGGCTATGGAAGGCATTACTGACCATCACAAAATTAAGTATATCCTTCCCTGTTTGAGTCAAATTGCCCAAGAGATACTGGTTCCATACATGGACAACCTTAATACCTGGGCAAAGGTTAAAGATATGCTTATGAATGAGTTCAGCTCCCATCAGAGTCTAAAGAGAATAAGACATGCCTTTAAGCGCCTTAGCCTGAATGAGGGAAAGATAGTTGCTTCATTAGTTGATCAGTCTACAGTGAAGCTCAGCCCTTGCTACTCACAGAAATGCTTCCTCTTGATGATGCCATTGCTGTCATTCCAAGTAAGTTGACTTCTCGCCATTCCCTAGCAAGGAATTCTATCTCAATCAAAAGGCATTATAGGAAAATACGGGTATAAATGAGGCCTTATTAGAGGTTGCATATATTTATGAAGTTGAGACCCCCAAGGAGTGGGGTTGAACCGCAAGCCTTAACTATTGAGGATCTTCCCACTATAGGCTTGCAGAAGGAGTCCACACTGACTCTAATGAACCCTCTGGTGCTGACTACCCTTCCAAAGACAGTCCCCGTGGGGCGTCCCAAACTAGACTGTCCTCCTCCATTAAAGGTTGGACAGAGGGGACCAGGGGTGACAAGGTTGGGCTCTCTTCCCTCAGATGCACCCCCGCCAGGCCTTTTAAATCAATTGAGTTCTCGCCGCCCCCTTCACTCTCTCTTAAGGGGCCCATAATGGCGGCTATATCTTCACATCCCTCAAAGCCATCCTCCATAATAACCACCGCCTCCCCTCTGACCATGCACCTGAAAATTCTTCTCCTCAAGTGGCCCCAAAAGTTGGTGCAGCTACGATGCTCCCTCCAAAAGCCCAAAAAGTAGATGAGCGCCAAAAGGCCCTCCCCTGTGAGGAGAACAAGTTGTTTTCTTGGCCCCCTCTCTGAAACTCTTGGGTATGCATTGACAACCACTCTGATGACAAGTCTGATGGGTGTGGTGAAGACGCGGGCTATTATGTTCTAGGAGCCCCAATGGAAAAGCAGATACTGGATAGGTTGAGGCCTGAAAGAATAAATATGGCTATAATACCTTAACGGACTATCTTTAACAGGTGTTGAGGTGTTCAGAGGTGTTTGATACCGCCAGTGATGCTGACCAGATTATTGGTACAGTGATCCGAGAAAACTATCAGGCTCATACCCTCCAATCTATTAAAGATAGATACCCTGCGATCGCTCAGCACCTTGCCTCCTCTCCCCATTTGGAGGTGGTTCTCGCCCTCCCCCTACTTTTGGTAGCACTATAACAAAGATAGAGGTTGTCAACAATAAGGTGCGAGTTCTAAACATCCTTAATATGGGTGCTTCAGTAAATGTGGTCTCTTCAAAGATCATCAATAAAATTAAGTTGGCGCCTGACCTGGACCGTTTAAAAGAGTTTGTACTGCGGGGACCAACAACACACGAGCTACTGAAGTCTACTCTTCTCTACCCATACATATTGGGAAGCTCATCCTGTCCGCCCCGCTGTGGCATTGAACAATAATTCATACAAATTGCTCATTGCCACTCAATTTATGATTAAAAATGATGGAATAATCAACATGAAACAGGAATTTATCTCCCTTCTAAATTACGATGTTCCCCTAGTCTTTACAAATGATGAGCTTAAGAACAAAGAATACACATGAGTAGTTGAGTACCCTTCCTCCGCCATATTCTTATTTACACCACATCGGGCATAAATAAAAAAAAGCTGGCTGACTTTGTGGATGATTCAGAGGGCCTTCCATTATATGCGTCAGAGGAACTAGTCATCAAGGCGGGTGAACAAAAGGAGATAAACATTATGATTAAAGTGCAAATTCCCTGCAATTGCCTACTGCACTTAACACGTATTGATGGTATAAGTCCTTTAGAACCTCAGGTTTTGCCAGGTATCCTAGACCCTGCTAACCAGCGACCCATCTATCGTTTGATATGGAATCTTGCTAACAAGGACATGGCTGTAAAGAAGCATCAGGGAGTTGTAAAAACCTTGCTGATTCCAATTAAGGACATCTGACAAGTTCACTGTATTGGATCTATGTTAGACATGGGCTTAACTGCAGATCAATTGTTATACATCTTGCTTAACGTTCATTTCCAATAATCTAACTACCGCTGAGCTTAATAAATTTTTCACACTCTACTGGAGTAATATAGTGACATCTTCTCCAAATCTGATACTGCTAGGGTATATGTAGGACTAGATCTACACTATTGATGTTGAGGATGTACGCCCTACTTGATCTAAGCCCTATTTGAAATTCAATGTTAAGGTGCTCTAGATGAGGACGAATCTTAAACAGTTACTGGACGACGGGCTTCTGGTGCCTTCTCAAAGCCCTTGGTCGTCTCCTATCTTGCTTATAAAGAAGAAAAATGGAGGTCATTGAGTAGTTATGGACTACTGTAAACTAAACAACCTTATCAGAAAGGATAGTTACCCTATCCCCCTAATTTGACGACGCTCTGGCTCAACTTTTCATATCTAAGGTCTTCTCCGCCATGGGCCTAGCTAGTGGATAATGCCAGATGGACCTTTCTCCACAAGACCAAGAGAAATGTGCTCTCATCTGTAGTGAAGGCATATTTCAACCTACCCGGCTACCTCAGGGGTTGTGCAATGCGCCTGCCACTTTCCAGCGGGCCATGGATCAAATTCTACAGGATCTTAAGTTGAGTTGTGTGATCGTCTATCTTTACATCACCATTTTCTCTAAAATCTTCAACAGCATCTCACGGATCTGAAGGAAGCTTTTTCAACACTTGCGGGCATCCAACTTAAAGCTGAAGCCCTCTAAATGTTTTTCCAGAAGAAATTGGAATTTCTGGGACACACTATCTTACAAGATGGATTCAACCTCTTCACAATAAAGTTAAACCTATAGCCAGGATGCCTGCGCCAAAAACCTTACAGGATATCCAGGTGTTTTTGAACACGATGAGGTACTACCATTAATTCATCCTAAAATTTTCTCATCTCAGTGAGCCCCTAATACGCCTTTTAGCTAAGAACACACCTTTCTATTGGGGAGCGGAACAAAAGGCTGCATTTGAAACGCTAAAAAAGTTGCTGCAGTTACGGCCAATCCTACGCCACCCTAAATATGGTAAACCCTTCATGTTGTTTAACAATGCCTCTGACTATGCTGTTGAAGCTATCTAGGCTCAAATTGATGAGCATGGGGCTGATCATCACATTTCATACTTCATCAAGATGCTTTCAAAGGCGGAATGCAACTATAGCAACACAGAGAAGGCGTGCCATGCCAACCAGCTCACTGTCAAACTACTTGCCAATTCCTATATGAGACCTCATTCACAGTATCACTAATCACGCCTCTTTGAAGTTGTTACAGAATATGAAATATCTCAATGGGCGGTTGGAACGCCAGGCTTTGAAGTTTCAGCACTATGGCATGATCATTGAGCACCAAGATGGGAAGCGTCACATGAATATTGATGGGTTGACCTAGCTTCCAGTCCTTCACTAAGACAATAGTGAAGCTGAGAGGCTACATAACCTCCAAATGACCCTGACGCTTGGGCAGATGATGATGAACCCGTTCAAAAGATGCTAACTCAACACTCCCACAACACTAAGATGGATGATGGAAACTTATACAAAAAGTAGGGTTAACTGGTTGCCCTACCTCCAATTATCAGAGCGTGTAACTGTCATTATAGAGTCTCATGCTATCCTAGGGCATAGCAGAGTGCGGAAAACCTAAGAGTGGGTGAAAGAACGCTACTACTGGGAGGGAGTCATGGAGACCATCATCAAAGTCCTGGATGCCTGTCTGACATGTAAAAAGCAATCCAGCTTCAAAGCCAGATCCATATTAACTTACCACTCC
This sequence comes from Massospora cicadina, assembly GCA_022478985.1. Classification (NCBI taxonomy): domain Eukaryota; kingdom Fungi; phylum Entomophthoromycota; class Entomophthoromycetes; order Entomophthorales; family Entomophthoraceae; genus Massospora; species Massospora cicadina. The sequence goes on from JAKSZP010008042.1 coordinate 159,022, forward strand.
TCAACAGCCCTTCCACACAACAATCCTAGATGTAGTTGCCCCAACCCCAAACTACGGGTGAAAATGGTATTTATTGGTAGGGATGGATCACTTTTTCTAAAATGGGTTGAGGCTGTGGCTCTTCCAGCTCAGACGGCTAAAGCCACTTCTATTTTCCTCTAGCAGTGTATCTTCACTCGCCATGGTTGCCCCATGTTCTTCTGTGTGATAATGAAAAAAACTTCACCTCCAGTCTAGTCAAGATTTTAGCAATTTCTGTGGACACCCAGCAACTTTTCTCAGCCCCTTACAACACTTTCACCAATGGTACCGTTAAAGAGCTAAAGAAACATTGGTCTCTATCTTATGAAAGATGGCCTCTTCAGACCCTCTTCACTGGCATCTCTACTTACCTAGTGCCCTCATGGCCTACCAGATCAGCCATCAAAGAACCTTAAGATGTCCCCTTCCCATATGTTGTATGGACAGGACACTGGGGTGCCAGCATTATTAGCCAAAGATATTTTCACTTATAGACTTATACTGAGCAAGCCATAAAGTAATTGGCCCAACAAATCATTCAGTTACAATCAGAGGCTATGACTAATTTGGCCAAAACTGTCATAAAAGAGGGCCAAGCAGCTAATGATCTATGGCCTCCTCTTCCTTCCTTTCAAGTATCTGACTTGGCGCTGTACTATCACAATCGTATCACCCCTAGAAGGGGAAACTTGGGTCTATTTGGGATGGACCTTTTATAGTCACTTACAAGCGAGGGGATGAGTAGTCCATCAAATCCCTTTCTACTGGTCAATGTTAACCAAGTCCATGGCCAGTTCTTGCGTCAGTATTCTCCCTCTAACACTCTTAAAGGTGGTGATGTCAGGCAATTACAAGTTTGATACTGCAATAAGAGCGTTTTGGGTTTCAATTTAGGTAACATTCCAAAAACCTTGGTTGATTCTTGATGGACCCTGCAAATTGGGGTAATACTATTGCCCCCACTCCTCAGCCAAATTGCCCTATGGCTAGTAGTAGGGTTACGCCAAGCCTGTGGCAAAATTGGAGGAGTTTTTACAAGGGTCCTCTCCGTCCCCCTTCTTACATAGTTCAACCACTGAGACCGCAACCACCCCCTTTTTATAGCCTTGGAGGGGGTCTCACTAGGTGCAAATAATTTCTGCTTAGTGATTGGCTTGATATATTATTTCCTTGCATATGGGTTTATCCTACCAGTTAATGACCGTCCATTGGACATCACGTTGAAGTAAGGTGAAGTTTGAGAGCTTCAATAGGCTTCAAACTCCATATTCCTTAATTTGGCTATTTGTTGCCTAATCTAAATTTGTACCTCCCCCACTTTAAGACTCGACATTCTTAAATATTTTATTAACCGAGGTAAGCCAACCAGGGGACAGACATTACTGAATATATGTGAAACTAAGAGAATAACTAACAATGTAAAATTTGGGCACCCAGGGTACTCAAGTTACCCCTGTTGCCAGCGGGGCTGCTAGGTATGGGGGGTTGGTGCACTACTCCGAGGGGGTTTCCCCTGCTATGGAGCAGGTGTGAAGGAAATGGTCTGTGTGGAGAAACCAGAGTGGGAACCATGATTATATAAGCGCTTTTTGTCTTGGTCTCATATATCCATAGAGCCAGGATTGGAAGTGCTCTAGTAAGTGGACATGGAATCTGTTAATAATCCCATGAATGGTTGGGACTGTGCCCTTGAACGCATCTAATGCAATTGTGTGTATTGTCCACATTGCAATGGGTATTATTAGGGAGCGGAGGGTAGATGGGATTTAGTGACTCGATCTGGAGCGGGAAGATACTTTTTGATATCAAGAATTCCTGTTCGTTTTGAATCTTGAGCAGGCGTGCGACTTCCTGCCATATAGCTTTGGTTGGAGGGCATGTTTCTAGGCGGTGATGTAGGGATCCTTCCCCTCCACATACTGCACATGTTTTGTGGAGGGAGTTGGAGCGGTCCGCCATGGTATAGGTCCTTCTCAAACAGCGCCAGGCGTTTTCTCTTATCCTTGGCTGTAGGAGTGGGTGGTGTGTCATTTTCCATATTGCTTTCTGTGTGGTTAAATCATAGGGAATGTCCAGCATATCTAGGTATTCTATCCTAGCTATGTTAGGGTTGTTGAGAGCATATCCCTCTGGGGGTGGTTTTCTGGGTTTCTTAATTTGAATTGGGGGCTGGGTCGTCCCCTTCCCCATATAGTACCCATGTTCTCTATGTTCCATCCCATATGGAAGATAGTTCGGAGGATATATTTGAAATGAGGGGAGGTTCCATGCGGACCTGTTGCAGTAGGGTGCTTGGCAAGGCATGAAAGTAGTCTGGGTGGACTATGTGGGTTGGTTAATTTGAGCGCCTGTGCAAAGTTAGTCCTTGCTGCTCTGGACCAATGTTGTTGTGGGAGGTCTGGAGCAAGGATTTCCTTTATCCAGGTACCTAGGATGTGATTGGCATGGCTCTCAAAATCTATTAGTCCCAGGCCTCCGCTTGAGCATGGGCCAAATAGTGTTTCCATCCGTATAGGAGGGTGAGAGCCAGGCCACAGCCAGCCCTGGATAAGCGCGCGAATTGGAGTTATAAAGGTAGGTGAGAAGGCTATCGCATGAGCCTGGTACCACAGTATTGGGAGGATGAGCGAGTTAGCAACTGTTACTCGTCCTGTTAGTCCTGAGGGTTCTCCCCTTGAGGGAGGCTACGCGTTTGGATACCCGTTGTAACAGGTTGCTTTCCATTGTCTCATTAGCATATCCCCCTGATTCTAGCCATATTCCAAGGTGGCGGACAGGAGTGGTGGTGGGAGGTGTTGCAAAGGGTAAAATGATTGGATTTTTTCTTCGAGTGTTGGTGTGAGGTTCTGATGTTGTGGCAAAATTGTTTGTGTATTTGCCTAAGAGGATTATTTCTGTCTTCCTTTTGTTGAGCGATGCATTGCTCACCTTGGAGTATTCCTCTAGAGTGTGTTCCAGCTGTCGGGCATCACCATTGTTTTCTATACCTGCTACGCAGTCATCTGCAAAGGCCAGTATCTTGACTGTTAGTTGTAAATGTGCGATTATCCCCATGAGACGTGATTCAGTTACTCGGAGGAGTGGGTCAAAGCTGAAATTGTATGGCAGTGGGCTGAGGGGATCCCCTTGTTTGAGCCCTCTATGTGGTTTTATATTGTTTGTTAGGAATCCAGGGCCGCATACAGCCATGGTTGTAGATTCTGGTAGGAGCATCGCCCATTTTATGAATCTTGGTGGGAGTTTAAAGGCATGTAGACATTCTTTTAGGTATGGCCAGCTAACATGGTCATACGCCTTTTCCTGATCCAAGAAGACCAGGGCACCAGTTGCTTTGGATTGGCAAATGTTTGCAACAGGGTGTATGTTGTTCCAGATTGAAACGCCCTAGTATAAACCCATCCTGGTTGGGTGATAGGATGTCAGATGCATATTGCGCCTAATCTGGCTGCTAAAATTTTTGTTAGTCTTTTTGTGTCAGTGTTGGAGAGTGCAATTGGGTGCCAGTTGGCCAGGTCCAACTTTTCACCCTTTTTATACAAGGTTATAACGTAGGATTCATGGCCTCTTGGTAATAGGCGTGTTTCCAACAAACTCTGGTTCATTGACGTCAATAGGAGAGGAGCGATTTGTTAAAAATATTTTTTGTAAAATTCGTAGGGTATCCCATCAGACCCTGAGCATTTCCTACGTGGTGCACCGCGAATCGTTTCTCAAAGCTCCTCCCGTGTAATAAGGGATAGTATAGTGTAATTTGGTGGTGTACTTTGTATCTTGGCAGTTTGAATAAA